>CAOLHI010006954.1:0-21406 GCA_948474755.1 Ctenosaura bakeri
GCCAGGTGGGCTCCTCATTGGTGGGATTTCTTCTCATATCTTTGATGCTTTCTATGAAGTTTTCTTCAAGGAGCATCCTTCACAGGAGATGTTTGGGGCTAGGATGCCATCGTAAGAAAATTTCTCCCTTTCTTCTCTGATATTTGACAAAATAAATAAATAATCTCAAAATGACCAAAAGATGACCACAGAAAGGATATACAGTTGTTTTTGCAACAATGCCAAGTTTCTTCTTTCGTAAGAAGAAATCTTTCTTGTGCTGAAATGTGACATGGTCATGGCAAAAGCATCCCTTTGAGAAAACACAATATACTTATGGTACATGAGGTTTCTGAACTATCTCTGCAATACATCCATTGGGATAGATATGACAAAAGAAATTAAATAAACTTTCCATAACTGAACAGAATCAAAATTTCCCAAAGCACAGAAACATGAAGAGGCCAGCTAAAGTCATCTTCTTGTTACATGTTCCTTCGATATAAGAGAGGGATCAAAGGAACAGAATGTGTATGTTTCTAAAAGGAAAGTTTATTAAATCCGAGTATAAGGAAAAAGAAGTACAGAAGTTCAGAAATAAAAATCCATATCTGGCATTCTGTATACATAGCTAAGTAGATTTTACTTTTTTAAGTAGCCTCTCCTGACCTGACATGTACCCCATAAACCTGATGGAAATGTCATCCACGTGTACTCCACTTGCTGACAGACCTCCTTCTCCCCATGCAATTTATCCTCATTAAAGTAAGTTTTAGAAGGAGTTACAACCATGTCAATGGGATCCCAATTGTGACTAAGTAGCAATTGTGAATGCAAAAAGTGTTGCTTAGATTTATTCATCTATAACCTGTTCTATTTCAGCTGGTGATCAGAGCATGGGTGAATGACATTTACTTATACTTAACTAAAAAGCTGATGCAGCAATCTGGCCAAATCAAAGAAACCAGGAGGACAAAAAGACAATTGTCTCGGGTGAAGATATTCTCCTGCTCATTTCATAGAGCTATTCATAGCTCCATATGTATTGTTGGAACTCCTTTTGTCCTCCTCATTTCAACACGGAACTCAAGTTAGCATACAGTATAGAATATGAGAGGAATACAATACAAATAGGGCTTCTCTTAAATTCATATGCTTTAATCAGACAGTTGACCAATGAAAATGAAAAGCAATCCATCAGAAAGGTTGATGCACTGAAACATCTCCAGGGTGAAGAAAGATGACTAATTTCTAGGGTGTTTTAGTTTAGCATATGGTGTTTATAGGAGGTGCCTGACAGAGGGATAGAAAATAATTTTGATGATGTGGTGAAGATGTGAATGGGAAGATCTTTTTCCCCTTGAAATGATACAATGCAGCTGAGTGCTTAGAGGTTTCAGAGAGATAACACAAAGTACTTGTGTCCGCATCATCCAGGTAAACTCTGCAATTTCTTTAATTTTGGATGCTTGGCATGCAAATCTTTCAAATGTTTTCTCTCCATCTTATAAAATATAAGAGCTAGGTTAACTGCACACTATGAAGCGATGTTTAATAGTGCTATACTACTCACATTTATGGATTTTTAAAATAGATATACTCTCAGTTCTCTTGATAGTTTAATTATGACATCAACTTTCGCATGTATTTAATAATGCAAACTGTTAAGTCTATCTTTTTTATCATCTGCATGCCACTTGAGTTCCAGTACTAGGGAAAAGTCAGAACACAAATATTATTGCCTGGAATTCTGTTGCTTAGTCCCAACTAGGGTACATCTATAACTTCAGTGGGATTTACTATATGTTCAGGCACCATTTAGCAATTATGTCAATGGGTCTACACTAGTTTGGACTAACCAACAGGATTTCAGTAATTGTTATTTTCATCCTTACCACCACCTGATGAAACTAGATTAATTTCTAAATTCTTGGAAAGACTGAATCATTGGTTGCAATAATAGCAATAGTAAAAACAACAATAACACTAAAACTAATAATATCTGATTATGATTTTATGTTTTATAGCAGAATTTCTGTAGCAAGTGGAAGTTTATACCTTAGGAAATACCAATAAAGAACTGGGGAAGATGTCTTGAACATGAGTTCTTTCTGAGCTGTAAAAGTTCAGAACTGAACTTTTTTTCACAACACTTAACTAACAGAGAGAGACAGAGAGGGAACATTTTTGCCCTCCTGCAGAATTCAATCCATTTTATTAATTAGAGAATTCAGTTTGGAAACCGTGGATTAACTCTATTTGCAGAGTGATTCCAAGATTCTACCAGCATGTCCTCGCCTTGGCATTTGCTGTGAATGAGTTAAATAAGAATCCCAAGATCTTGCCCAATGTCACACTTGGCTTCCACATCTATGACAGCTACTATGATACACGGATGACTTATTGGATCACTCTGGATCTGCTCTTCAAATCACAAAAATTTGTCCCCAATTACACATGTGACCGAGGGAGAAACCTGATAGCTATCATCAATGGCATGGGCTCAGATACCTCTTCCCAGATTGCTGACATTATAGGCTTCTACAAGATTCTACAGGTAGGATCTCTGCATGAAATTATACTGAAAGAGCATTCCTCATTTATCCATCTATGAGCCACATGGCCCTTCTATAGAAAGCAAGAATATGGTTGAAATTAAATAAAAGACCCAGAAATAATGGCAGGATCTTAGTCCTTCAAATCTACCCTAATTGACACATTCTTTATGTAAATAGCTGTTGGCAAATTTGATATGGTGCACATTCTTCTTAACTAATGTTTTCAATACATATGCATTGTCTTCTAGTTCATCTGTGGCTCACTCAGCTTTCAAGATACTCGGAGCACACAGGATAGTTTATTATATTCTATGGTTCCGAATGAGTCGTACCAAAATACTGGGATTATCCATTTACTTCAATATTTTGGATGGACCTGGGTTGGCCTCTTTGCTATTGATAATAATAGAGGAGAGAATTTCTTGCAGTCTTTTGAACCACTACTTTCTAGGAATGGAATCTGTTCTGCTTTCATTCTAAGAATCCCAGAATTTTTCCATTGGAATACCTTCATCAAGTTTACTGATCCAGCCTCAAATATTTATGCACATTTAACAGATGATAAAGCCAGCACATGGATCTTCTATGGGGAATCTCCAAAAATGACATGGCTCAAAGTTATTGTATCTTTACAAGATCTTGGTTATAAGGAAAGTATGTTCTTAAGAAAGGTGTGGATCATGATCACTCCAATTGATTTCATTTTAACAGGCCTTCAAAGCGACTGGAATCTGAAAATGTTTGAAGGTACTATTTCCTTTGAAGTCCATGTAGAAGATCTTCCAGGTTTCAAGGAATTTCTTCAGCTCATAAAGCTTTACTGGACTCAAGGAGATGGATTTCTCAAAGACTTCTGGAAGCAAGCATTTGGCTGTTCCTTTCCAAATCAACACTCACGAAGTACAGTCAGGAGAAGATGTACTGGAGATGAGAAGCTGGAGAGCCTTCCTGGGGCTTTGCTTGAAGTTTCCATGACTGGCCATAGCTACAGTATCTATAATGCTGTTTATGCTGTCGCTCATGCTTTACATCTTGTTTCTTCCTCTGGATCTAACCACAGAAGAACAGCACGGCCAAAAAGACCTGAACTGCAAGATCTAAAGGCTTGGCAGGTAATATTACCAGAAGAAAAGAGTGATTGATTTCCATCAGCAGATCAGTACAAGGTGAATCTGTGCATATTTACCTCTGTATTAACAAATGATGAAGTGGTTTGTCCATCTTACTCAGAGATTAGTGTGCATGCTTCCTGTAGTGGGAGTTTTCTAATATTGTTATAACAGATAACATTATTGTTGTTCTTTCCTAAGGCCAAGACAATTTTGCTTCCATATTTGATCTTCATTAAATGGAATCTCATAAATGGAATTAATAGAGAAGGAAGAAATACTTAGTGTATTCATATTCTCTGTTCTTTTTTCTTGAAAAACCTTCCCTGAATCTTCCCTCTCTTCTTCAATTAGCTTCACTGGTTTCTTCAAGACATTTCATTCAATCATTCAGCAGGAGAAATCGTGTCCTTTAATGGGAGAAAGAAGATACAGAGTGGATTTGACATCATTAATTTGGCCACGTTTCCAAACAAATCTTTCCAGAAAGTGAAAGTTGGAAGGGTGGATCCAAATGCTTCTCAAAGAAAAAAAATAGTGATTCATGAGGATATAGTCATATGGCATAGAAGCTTTACTCAGGTATGGATTTCACGGTCATCTTAGAGGAGCCTCCCTTTAATAGATGAGTCAGTGGAGATCCAGAAATTTCTTCTCTTTGCTATCACAATGCCATGTTGGTTCGTCAGGATCCAAAATATCATTTTAAAATTTCAAAAACTAGATACAGCATTAGAGTCCAAATATTAATATTAGTATTTTGAGAACAATATTCCTTTTTTTGCTCAAACTGAAAATGCGATTAATACTTAATAGATCATGTATAATCATGTGACAGTTCTGGGAAATGTAGATTAGTGTTGGAAAAAAATGTTGAAAAATGTTTAGGAAATGGTTGAAATGCATGTTTTTCAAGTATTGAGACTGTGCAGAAAATGCTGTAAATCAGGATTTATTCTGTGGGCAAAATTCATATATAGTAATTTGCATAGATAGCCGAATATTCTATACACAAAACAGCATTTTCTGCACAGGAATTAATATATCTGAACTGAAATATTGTTTTCTACACATAGAATCTTAGAAATTCAGAGTTGGAAGAGACCACACAGGCCATCCAGTCCAACCCCCTGCCATGCAGGAACACCCTCAAATCAATCCCGACAGATGGCCATCAAGCCTCTGCTTAAAAACCTCCAAGGAAGGAGACTCCACTACACTCCGAGGCAACAGATTCCACTGCCGGACAGCCCTGACTGTCAGGAAGTTCTTCCTGAGGTTCAGGTGGAATCTCCTTTCCTGCAGCTTGAATCCATTGCTCCTGGTCCTGGTCTCTGGAGCAGCAGAAAACAAGCCTTCTCCCTCCTCTATGTGGCATCCCTTCAAATATTTAAACATGGCTATCATGTCCCCTCTTAACCTCCTCTTCTGCAGACTAAACATACCCAGCTCTCTAAGTCTATCCTCATAGGGCATGGCTTCCAGGCCTCTCACCATTTTGGTCGCCCTCCTCTGGACTTGCTCCAGCTTGTCAATATCCTTCTTGAATTGGGGTGCCCAGAACTGGACACAGTATTCAAGATGGGGTCTAACCAAAGCAGAGTAGAATGGTACCAGTACCTCCCTCGATCTAGACACCATACTCCTATTGATGCACCCAAGAATTGCATTGGCTTTCTTGGCTGCCGCATCACACTGCTGACTCATGTTCAGCTTGTGGTCTATGAAGACTCCTAGATCCCTTTCACACGTACTGCTATCCAGCCACGTGTCCCCCATCCTATATTTCTGTATTCCATTATTTCTGCCTAAGTGTAGGACCTTACATTTCTCTCTGTTGAATTTCATTTTGTTCTCCTAGGCCCAGCTCTCCAATCTATCCAGGTCATTTTGAATTTTGATCCTGTCCTCTGGCGTATTAGCAACCCCTCCCAATTTGGTGTCATCTGCAAATTTGATGAGCATGCCCTCTATTCCTTCATCCAAGTCATTGATAAAAATATTGAACAGCACTGGGCCTAGGACAGAACCCTGTGGCACCCTGCTAGTCACTTCTCTCCAGGATGAAAAGCAGCCATTCGTGATCACCCTTTGGGTTCGGTCGGTCAACCAATTACAAATCCAACTAACAGTAGCCCTGTCCAGCCCACATTTTACTAGCTTCGTTGCAAGAATGTCATGGGGAACTTTGTCAAAG
Source organism: Ctenosaura bakeri (assembly GCA_948474755.1). Classification (NCBI taxonomy): domain Eukaryota; kingdom Metazoa; phylum Chordata; class Lepidosauria; order Squamata; family Iguanidae; genus Ctenosaura; species Ctenosaura bakeri. The sequence continues at coordinate 5,844 of CAOLHI010006954.1, forward strand.
GCCTTACTGAAATCGAGATATGCTACATCCACAGCATTCCCTTCATCTATCAAGCTAGTAACTCTATCATAAAAAGAGATAAGATTAGTCCGGCATGACTTATTTTTGAGAAATCCATGTTGACTTTTCGTGATTACCGCGTTGTTTTCTAAATGATTAGAAACTGACTGCTTAATGATCTGCTCCAGGATCTTTCCGGGTACTGATGTCAGGCTGACTGGGTGATAATTATTTGGGTCCTCTTTTTTTCCCTTCTTGAAGATGGGGATAACATTTGCTCTCTTCCAATCTGCTGGAACTTCTCCTGTCCTCCAAGATTTCTCAAAAATTATAGCAAGCGGTTCCGAAATGACCTCTGCCAGCTCTTTTAATATCCTAGGATGCAATTCATCTGGCCCTGGAGACTTGAATTCATCCAATGCGGCCAGGTATTCCTGTACCACCTCTCTACCTATTATGTGCCTCATTTCCTCTGCTTCCTCCCCTGCTCCCCAACCGCCAGGTTGAGTGTTTGTGTCCTTCTGGGAAAATACGGAGGCAAAGAAGGTGTTAAGTAGCTCTGCCTTTTCTCTCCCTCCTGTGAGTAGTTCGCCATCTTCTCTGCGTAGCGACCCTACTGTCTCCTTCTTTTTCCTTTTGCTGCGGACATATTTAAAAAAACCCTTTTTATTGTTCTTGATGTCTCTGGCCAGCCTAAGTTCATTCTGTGCTTTAGCCTTTCTGACTTCCTCCCTACATCTCCTGGCTACTTGCTTAAATTCTTCTTTGGTGGTTTCCCCCTTCTTCCATTTCCTATACATGTTTCTCTTAACTCTTAGCTCAGCTGAGAGCTCTTTAGTCAACCATTCTGGTTTCTTCAGATGCCTTCCATTTTTCCTCCTTGTTGGCAGTGTTTTAGACTGTGCCTTCAGTATCTCCTTTTTAAGGAACTCCCATGCCTCCTGAATTCCTTTCCCTTTCACTATTCCTGACCACGGAATTCCAGCCAGCAGCTCCCTAAGTTTACAGAAGTCCGCTTTTTTAAAATCTAAGATGAGTGTCTGGCTACCCTTATCTTCTCCTTCGCACTGAATGCTAAATTCCAACAGGGCATGGTCACTCCCCCCTAAAGATCCAACCACTTCTACCTCATTCACAAGGTCATCCCTGTTGGTCAAGACCAGATCTAGAATATTTGATCCCCTTGTGGCCTCTTCCACCTTCTGGACCATGAAGTTGTCTGCAAGACAAGCCAGAAACTTGCTGGACCTTGCTGTCTTGGCAGAGTTTGACTGCCAGCATATATCCGGGTAATTGAAATCTCCTATTATTACTGTATCCCTCCTCTTTGAATGTGCAGTCATTTGGTTGAGGAAGGCGTCATCCAAGTCCTCAGCCTGGGTTGGAGGTCTGTAGTAAACCCCCACCAGAATATCCCCATTGTTTCTCGCTGCCTTAATTCTTACCCAAATGCTCTCGACCTGGCTTTCTGGGTTTAAGTCCTGGATCTCTTCACAGGTGAAAACATCCTTGACATACAAGGCTACTCCTCCTCCTTTCTTGTTTGGTCTATTTTTACAAAATAGGCTATACCCCTCTATTCCTATATTCCAATCATGAGACTCATCCCACCAGGTCTCAGTGATGCCTATCAAATCATATTTATTTTCTTGTACTAGGAGTACAAGCTCATCCTGCTTGTTTCCCATACTCCTTGCATTAGTGTAGAGACACTTAAGTCCCTGGGCCCTTCCTGCAAGTCCTGTACTATTGAATCTACTCCTCCCGCCATTGGCCGTTTGTACTACTTGTCCAGTATCATTTGGGCCTTTTTCCCCTGTGTTCTCTGAGTCCTTGCCCTGAATAATATTGTCTCCCTCCCCAGTGGAACTTAGTTTAAAGACCTCTTAATCTTCCTTGCAAGCCTGTTTGCAAAAACATTCCTGCCAAGTTTTGTGAGGTGCAGCCCATCCCTCGCCAGAAGCCCATGTTCATGGAAATTCAGGCCATGTTCCAAAAACCCAAACCGTTGTTGGCGGCACCATGTGTGGAGCCAGTTGTTGACCTCTACTATTGCCTTTCCCTACATGTGCCGTATCCTTGAGCAGGGAGGAGAGACGAAATGACCACCTGCACACCAAGGTCCTTAAGCTTCGTCCCCATACGCTCGTAGTCCTTTGCAATGTGGTTTAAGCTGCTTCTCGCAGTGTCATTGGTTCCGACATGAACCAAAATGAGGGGCTTATAGTCAGTGGGTTTGACTAGCCTGGTTAGCCTCTCCATTATGTGGTTGATCCTGGCCCCAGGAAGACAACAGACCTCTCGATTGAGCTTGTCCATTTTGCAGATTGCTGTTTCAGTTCCTCTTAGCAATGAGTCCCCAACAACCAGAACTCGCCTCTTCTGAGGCTTCCCCTGGGCTCCTCGATAAGCGTGTTTTACCAGGACTGCCTGAGCATTCTGTTGAGGCTGGGAGCGTTGATCTAGTTCCTGTTGCCGATGTTGGATTCTTTCTTGTTGACATTCTGTTCCCTCTGCGTAGTGCTCCTCTTTGTCTGTAAGTCCAAGTACATCAAAGCGATTGTGTAGGTTAAGAGTCTCTGTTACCTTTTTGGTCCTTTTACTTCTCCGTGTGACATTCGCCCAAGCCTCCGTTTCCTGGAGCAGTGTACTGGCTTCCTGATCTGGCAGCTCCTCTGTGTATTTGGAGTTCCGGTAGGTCTTCTCTTCGCTATCCAAAAACTCCTCCCCTTCCCTGATAAGATGGAGATCAGAAACTCGTGCCTCCAGCTGGCGAACCTTCTCCTCCAAGAAGGTGACCAGCTTGCACTTGGTGCAGGTGTATCCAAGAACATCTTGTGGCAAGAAAAGGAACATGCCACAAGTGTTACAGGTGACTACAGCAGCTCCCTCTCCTTCCATCGTTGAAACTGGTCTAGGATGTCTTCACAGGCCCAGCTCTCCTCTGCTCTTTCTTCTGGGAAATGCTCTTTTCTCTATGGGAAATGCTATGAACCAATCATTTGCACAGAATAAGTCCCAATTTGCAAATAGCCTTCAAAACCTACCATTTCTTGCAGCTAGAAAAAAATTCCTGAAAGTATTCATCTATACCTTCAAGAAGAACTTGTCAAAGATTACATTCTTCTAGTTTAAATTTTTCCACTAGCTAGCAACCAGCTATCTGTTTCCCTGTGTTGTCAACAGTCAGTGGTCAATAACCGATTTTGCTGGTTGTGTAGTCTAAGTCTACGTTTATGTAGCTACAAGACAGTTGTGCTGTACCCACTCTTCTGATGAATCCTGACCTCATGCAACTGACTTGTTACATTGCTCAGTGGTGGTTGCAGACACCCAGGGATTTAGGAAGCTGGGGAGGTGAGCAAGGCAAGAGACAAGAAAAACAATGGGGCCAGCTATGATATCTGGTGAGCGGCCAGGCAGCACGATCTTCCTGTTACTGGAAAATGCTTGGAGTCCTATCAGAACAGCCTCTGTCAGTGGGGAGAGAAATAGCTCCAAAGAAATGGACAGTGAGGTGGCTAAGCTGAGTGACACGTTGCAACTTAATATACAGCACCAAAGGCCACTTCCTCTTGCTGTTACCTTCTCTTTGCTCCTGCTGGAAGCACCACAGTCAGAGCCAAGCCCCTCTATGCTCACCTCAAAGGGACTTGGCTATTTAGCATCTGCACAACACTATCCGTCACCTCTTCAAAACTAACATCCATTGCTACTGCTGGGGTTGCTACCACCTCCTTTTCTGCCCTCTGTGCAGAAATGCTATTTTTGGTAAGGTAGCCTTGACTTCTTTTCTTGCCTTCCTTCTTTTCCTCTTCTGTGTTTGATGTGGGGGAAAATACCATTTCCCCCAACAAAGAATAAGTTCTCAACTGCAAGAATTCTCATCCATCTAGCATTCTCCTTATTAAGTTCCTCCAGAAAACCCATTTTGGTTTATCATGAAGCCAACATAGATTAAAATACAACTAAATGCAAATAAAAACATAACAGCAATTTAAAATTCATAGTTAAAAAATCACTGAGTAGATCAGCCCATTCTTTCCAACCTGAAGTGTATTAAAACAACAGAATTCAAGCCTACCTTTTTATTTATACGTCAACAAGTTAATATTTGTTTGTTCGAAACCTTCCTGTTGTCACTCTTCTCATCTTAATTACAGATACCTCCTAGTTCTCTTTGTAATGAGCCCTGTAGTCCTGGTAATCAGAAGAAAGGGAAGGAAGGGGAGAAATTTTGCTGCTATAATTGTGTCCCATGCCCAGAAGGGAAGATTTCAATCAATATGGGTGGGTTATGCATTTCTTCAGTTTTGTCCATCACTGATGTGTCAGATAACAGTTTACATGTTACACATATAGCAATTTGGCCATCCTTTCAAACTGTATATGCACTCTTTTAAAATAGTAAAAGAGAGTTGTTATTCTAAAAGGTGGGGACCTGGAGGTCCTCCAGCAGTACTCATGCTTCCATGAAAAGGTGGGGAATTATAGGTCAAAAAGGAGGCCTGCAAGAGGTGGGATAACATTATGGAATCTTTTTACTTCTGTATAACAGTACTAACTTTAAGACATCAGTTAGAAATCAAAAAGAATGTTCTTATTGCAGGAGTTTACAAACTTATGCAATCAAACAGTCTCACAAACCACATAAGTCTAGTGCAGGTAAAGAGAGAAAAGTTGGATAGTAAGAGTCTGGAGTGAAGTGGGTGATAGTTACTATTCCTGAAACAGCAAATATCAAGGTAAGATGTCTAAGACAGAAGGAGTCTGAGGGCAGTACAATGAACTGGAATCTAGGGGGTCCCATGCAGTGTAACATGCCAATTTGTGTGCAGAGTACTACAAGCAAGCCAGGGGCTAAGCAGGGTTACAATACCTCTTTTCTTCCCTGAGGTTAGTGGGTTAATTGTTCTCTGGCAGAGCCAACAGAGAGGTCTGGAAGGTTTGGATTGTCTTTGAGGCAGCTGATAAAGCACTGAAGGACATCAAGATAGCCTCCTAATGACTGGAAAGGTAAGAGAACAAAAGGACAGATCCTGTAGGAAGAGGGAACAGGATGTCATTTTTTATGGATGTTCCTTCCAGCAGAGGCCCTTCTAAAACTCATCAGGTCAAGCTTTCCAACCTAAATTTATGACTTGACCATGTTGAGGTCCCTTCATCTAGCTTCAGGAAGCTTCCAGTCAAGAGTTCTTTAACTTCCACACAGCTTTCAGCTTTAAGTGTGAGATTTATATCTATTTCATGCTAATTAAACATTATTTGTAGCCAATCATACTATATGACAGATTGAGGAGTTTCGGCACAGTAACAGAGTGTGAATTTTCAGACCTTGAAAATTGTCCACAGCTTGAACACTTATATTTGTTATGGGCGCATTCCCTTCATAACTTAATCTGCTCCTTTTCTTTGCATACTTAAATTGTATTTCTAAATACTCAACTGAAATTTTAAGTTACCGAAATTCTTAGAAATTTGGGACCTCAGGGAAAATTTTATAGGGAGGGGGTAGAATTCTTATTTGAGAAGCAACATCTTTGTTTGCACCCTGAATGACCACAGTGATTTGAAGAATCCCTTAATTAGAGTACTTTGTTGTTGTTGTTGTTGTTGTTGTTGTTGTTGTGTGCCTTGAAGTTCCTTCTGACTTATGGCAAACATAAGGTGAAGCTTTCACAGGGTTTTCTGGAACTCACAGCGTGTGATGTGCCCAAGTCACCCTGTGGGTTCACAAGGCAAAATGGTAAATTGGTCTCCAGGGACGTTGTCCAATGCTCCAATCACTATACTATGTTAACTCTGTAAAGAACTATAAGGCACTTTATATGAGACTGTCACCAAAAACAGTTCAGAAGTGACAGCTGGTAAAAAATGTGATTGCCATATTGTTGTTAATGGAATTCAGGCTGCTTCCATCTGTCTTGATCTTTTGGCATTCAGCTAAGACAGTATCATTTCATATTGCCTTCAGTCCTTAAAAGGAATGATGGCAGCTCCAAGTGTCTAACCTGTTTGCATGCCATTTTCTAAAACCATTTTCTAATCATTATTTTTTCGGCTGCTTATTTGTAATGTTTAAAATGATGTTATTATCTCTTTGCCTAGAGATAGACCTCTCTAATTTTAAAAGAGACCAAAAAAAAAATGCTTTTCTTCGAAGGTATGTGCTTCTTGCAGTTGGCTTACTCAGAGTAACAGTCAATTTAATGGCTCTTACCTTAAAGACAGCATGATTGACACTATGATAGGGATACAAATAAAGCCATACTCTCATGCAGATGTACTTGGGAACAATGTTCAGTCAGGAAACCCCAGAAGGCATTTGAATGACTGAGCTGAGCAGCCTGATGGGAGTAATCTCCTCACTCCCTCAGTGCTGCTTAGTATCTGTGATGTATGAATGAGTTTGTGTGTCAGAGAATATATGTGTGCAAAACGTTGGTGTGCATCCAACAATATGAGGACATAGGGAAGTCAAATGCTCCATGTTTGCAGCTCCCAATAGGTTTCTGTGTTGCCAATACAATTGCTGGTTTGAATAAGGGGCACTTTGCTGCTTATGAGTGTTTCAAAACACTGTAAAAACAGACGCTATTGAGATGGAAGCCAGGCAATAGCAGTCAGTGGTGGTGTTGGTGGTGTTGGTGATGATCATGATGAAGATGAGGAGGAGGAGGAGGAGGAGGAGGAGGGGGAGGAGGAGGAGGATATTTTAGTATAATGACAGAAATATGAGAGCGCATTTTCAAAAAACCTCTGAAGCTTTTGGAATAATGAGATTGAAACATTGGGGATAATATGAGCAACCCCTGAAAGATATAGTGAGGTTAGTCCAAATAAAACACGAGTAGCACTGAATTGCCACTGCTTCCTATTTTTCAGATGCGGATGACTGTTTCAAGTGCCCAGAAGATCAATATCCGAGCAACGACAGAAGCACATGCATCCATAAAAGCATGAGTTTCCTGTCGTATGAAGATCCTTTAGGGATCACTTTAGCCTCCGTTGCTGTTTGTTTTGCCCTCCTCACAGCACTGGTGCTGGCAATCTTTATCAAGTACAGAGAGACCCCCATAGTCAGAGCCAACAACAGAAATCTCACCTATCTTCTCCTTATCTTGCTTTTCCTCTGCTTCCCCTCCTCTTTCCTATTCTTTGGCCAACCTAGGAATCTGATTTGCTTTCTCCGACAATCAGTTTTTGGTCTCATCTTCTCAATGGCTGTTTCTTGTTTTCTGGCAAAAACTATCACTGTTTATATAGCATTCAAAGCCACAAACCCAGCATCCTGGATGAAGAAATTGGTAGGGAAAAGACTGGTTTATTGCATTGTCCTCTCTTGTTCCCTCGTTCAAGCAAGCATTTGTATTGCATGGCTGGCAACCTCTCCCCCATTCCCTGAGTTGAACATGCACTCTGTAAACAAGGAAATCATTCTGCAATGCAATGAAGGATCAGTCACCTTGTTCTCCTGTGTCCTGAGCTACATGGGGTTCTTGGCTTTCACCAGCTTCGTGGTAGCATTCCTTGCTCGTAAGTTACCTGACAGTTTTAATGAAGCCAAGTTCATCACATTCAGCATGCTGGCCTTTTGTAGTGTTTGGATCTCCTTTATCCCCACCTACCTGAGTGCAAGTGGAAAATCCCTGTTGGCTGTGGAGGTCTTCAGCATCTTATGCTCTGGGACTGGTTTACTAGGCTGTATCTTCTTCCCTAAATGCTACCTCATTGTGTTGAGGCCTGAGCTGAACAATAGAGAACAGTTCATGAGGAGACAGGTTTAGGTCATGTCCATGGTACTGCTTTTGACCAGGTTAGATTAAGAGGAGTGACAGATTCCGGCAAACGATGCAACACAACACAACTTGGACAACTTGGACTTCTATCCCAGAGACCTCTGGAGGCAGGGAGGGTGAAGAGATCAGGAATGGCCAACAGAGTGTTGTGAATTTTGCATATTTGCAGGTATGCTTTTAGAAAATTCTGGAAACACAAAACATCCTGCATTAAAATAAAAAAGCAACAATTATAATTAACGAAACAACTACAGTTGTCAATAAGGTTTTGAAATAGTCAATTAAAGATTATAGAAATGACTAAAATACACAGTCACTCTCTTCAAGCAGAGGGGAGAATACATGGCCCTATTCATGGAAAGTAAAGCTGGCAATAAGGGAAGAACCTCGTTAGTGACTTGTGTCGGGGCATAAGTGAGGCTTATTTCTGTGCATGACTCTTTTGGGATTGAGTTGAAGGGGCTGTTCCATAGCCCTTTGTGCATCATCCCACCCACCCCACTTCTTGACAGTTATCAAGCTCCAGGAGGGGCCTCTCCTGTGACTGCTTACTAGCGGGATGGAGAGAGAATGGGGAGGCAATTCATCTAATGGTGCTGAAAGGAGAAAGAATAGGAGGATCCTCTCCTTCTATGAGTGTACTCACATTCCCTTTCCCCTCTGAGCCAAGATGAGCCGGTTCATCAACGTCTGTCCTCCTCACTGGCAATCACAACCAAGAGCCCTGGCCCCTTCCTTCCAGGGCTTGATAGCTTTGAAAGGGAAGGGTTTGGATGGGGCACAAACTGCTAGAAAAGAGGCTTTTGTAGCCCATCCCAAAAAAGGTCAATGTGAGGATCAGACATGGAATCGCAGGGGTGGGATATTGTGTTCTACCTGCTTGATGTAGGATCTTGGGCCTGTCTATTACGTGATGCACTCAATCACACTCTATGAAGAGCAAAAGCTGTGAAATTTGCTAGCAGATATAGGATTTCAAACAAAATACTCTCAGAAGCAATTGTAAAATAACTCTAGTGAGCGTGAACTGTTCAGAATCTCCCTCAGTTTAATGGAAGGAAAGGAGAGAATGGGGTGGAAATATGCAGCAGCACCTTGAGACTCAGTAGTGTTTTTTTTTACCACGAGCTTTCAAGAATTATTATCATGATAAAATAAGAAACAGTTATACTTTTAAAGATGGTGGTATATTTATTTTTATCCTCCCACTCTCTTACTTATTTTAATACTACAAGCTGCTAATATGGCTGTTTCTTTGAAAACTCCTGTAGATCAGTGGAAGGGTAGCTTGACAATGACACAAAATTATTCAGTATAGGGAGAACAAAAATGGATTAGGAAGAGCTCTAAAGGGAACTTCAGAAACTGGAAAAATGAGCATTCAAATGGCAGATGAACATTTAGTGTAAAATGGTATAAAATGATGCAAATGGTGTGGGGAAAACAAATAAACATGTACATTGATATTTGTTTGAGTGGGGAAGGGGGTGCAATGGACTTTTCCTGAAGCTGAAAGAGTATGACTTGTCCAAGGTCACCCAGTGGGTTTCTGTGCTGAAGCAGGGGTTCAAATCTTCTCCAGAGCCCTAGTGCAATGCTCAAACCACTGCACCACACTATCTGTAAGAAAAAAAGGAAAATACCTTGCTGGGCACTATTAGAAATGGAATTATAAATAAAACTGTCAGCATTAAGACTATCCTTATTCAAATTCATGCTTGTGGGTACAACCTGAATACTGTTTTCCCCTACCGGCCACCATCCTGGAATGGAATATGGTACAGCTGGGAAAGGTGCAGAAGTGGCCGCCATGATGGCCAAGGAATGAGAGCAGCTCATGCGTGAGCATCGTTTGGAAAGTCTGGGGCTTCTTAGGAAAAGCTGAGTAAGAGGAGAAATGGTAGAAGTGTGTCAAATTCTGCACCCTTCATAATACGAGTTAAAGAAAGGAAGTGAATTCATTCTAAAGATGAATTCAGTCTCTACCTGTGATTCCCAACCTGAGGTACAAATGAGGACATCGAGGAGCGTATGCAAAAAAAATTGAATAATTGCACAAAAAATCTAAAGGAGATTAAATTTCAATGGAGAACATGACAATTCAGTGAAGTTCTTGATTGCCCACTGCATTGGCATTCCTGTCCTGGAACCTTAAGGGATGGGAGGGAGGGAAAATAAAGAGAACAGTGACACACAAGCCAAACCTCCAGGTGCTGTTGGCCCAAAAATTAAAAAGACAAAGCTTTCTCACACTCATACACACAGATAACCTTCTGTTCGAGTTGCCACAGCACTAGCCCAACTCACACTATGTGAGTTCTTGAACCTTGTGTTCATCCATTCTTCTCTCTTTCCTCCTTGTGTCCCTCTCCATGAGGAGAGAGAGTGCTCAGTAAAAATATCCAGTTCTGCACCAAATACATCTGAAAGAATGGTTAGTAGCATCAGTCTATCTTTCTCATGACCACAGTTCGGAACAAACGAGATCCTGAGACTGCAGAGAACATCTAGATAGATAACAGGGCATGAGGATATGGAGACGCCCAGGCATGATGTCTAGCCGGACACCCTGCCTTTCCTTTCTGTTGGTGTGAGGAGGTCTCCTAAGACCTTTCTTAGGGGGCTCTTCTACCCCCAGAGAAAGGCCACGGCAGCAGTGTGTGTGGGGGGGTGCAATTTATGGAAGTGGGCTGCCAAAGGGTACACAAGTGGAAAAGGGTTGGGAAGAACTGGTCAATTCTAGAGATTCTATAGATATGAAACCAACTAAGGTACCAGGTCTGAAGTCCAGCCCCTGAATATCAAAGTCTCTTCTCTAGTCTGAAAAATGTGGGGGAGGAATTTTATGATGGAAGTTCTGTCTTGCGAACTGCCCTGGAAGAAATGAGTTGGTGGTATTCCCTTGCCTCATCTGAAAAAAAAAATACTTGTTTCAGTTGATCTCAGTGAAATCCAGTCTAGAAGTGTCCCTGTATAACTCATACATGATGAAAGGAGACAAGAAAAACAGGCATAATGAATAAAAATTTTTATCAAAAAGGCATAGTGTGGAAAACAGCCAGCAATTTTGATGGGAAGCTGTCTGAAGGAGAGTTGACCTCCACTTTTGGCCTCTTTTTAAATGATTCAGCCACAATTTTTAACTAAAACAAGACTCCTCTTGTTAGAACAATTCTGTCTTTCAATATATTGTATTTGATAGCTTTTGACACATTATGTACATATGGTTGCATACTATTTACACCTCATCTTAGAGGCAAGGCCCTTCTTAAGATAATAATATTACCTTTCCCTCCTGTGTATTTTACACTTTAAGTCACACATAGTTGAATCCCATCCCTTTGATAAAACTGGAGTTGCATCAGTTCAAAAGCCAAATAGCTATTCACTTCCCTAAGGAATTGACAAGATAACCATAATATGTTCACTTGACTAAAACACCAGAGACTTTCTAGAAATCAGCTGAAAGCAATAAACAAAGCAATCTTGGACATGGTCATACATAAAACTCTGTTCCTTTGAGGGCAAAGAGAAAAATGCAGGGAGAGCTCTCTCAATTCCATTCCTATGTTTTGCCCTTTTCCATCTTAGTGTACTTGCAGTTAGACTGTTAGCAATCTCAGCTAGCATTCAAACTGTGTGTCTATATCAATGTTCATGCTAAAAGTAAGGCTGGAACATTCATCTTCAGATCAATATTTTCAGCTGTAGCCCAAAATATTCTGTTTAAGTGCTGTGTTTCTCATGGATGGACAGAGAAGACTCTGTATTTAGAGAAAGCAGCTGAGTTTGCATGAAGCTGTGACTACTGAGATGTATGTTTCTGCTGCCAACCATGTTATACAAAGGAGATGCACCAAAGTGTCCCTCAGCTGAGCTCTTCCCTGTTCCACATGAGTGGTACCAGCCAGGTGGGCTCCTCATTGGTGGGATTTCCTCTCATGTGCTTTACGCTTTCTATGAAGTTTTCTTCAAGGAACATCCCTCGCAGAAGATGTTTGAGGCTGAGATGCCAGTGTAAGAAAAATCCTTCTCTTTATCTCTCCTCTTTGCCAAAATAGATAAATAATCTCAAATAGATCGAAAGATGTCCAGAAAAAAAGAAAAGAATGTCTGGTTAATTCTGCAATACATACAAAGTTTCTTCTTTCATAATAAGCATTTCTGCAATGCATCAATCAAAATAGATATGAGAAAAGAAATTAAATCATTAAACTTTCCATAACTGAACAGAATAAAATATCACAAAGAAGTGAGATAGGAAGAGGACAGCAAAAGTGATCCTCTTGTTACCTTGTTCCTTCAATAGAAGAGACAGATGAAAGGAACAGAATGCAACTATTTCTAGAAGGGAAGCTTAGTAGCATCTAAGAATAAGAGGGGAGAACTACAATTGTTTAGAAATAAATATCAGTATCTGGAATTCTGTATCATTCTGTATACATAGCAAAGTTGATTTTACTTAATGAAATAACCTCTCCTGGCCTGCCATGCATCCCCCTAAAACCTGATGGAAATGTCATTCACATATACTCCAATTACCAGCAGAATGGACCTCCTTTACCTCATGCAGCTTATCCCTATTAAATTAGGTTTTAGAGGGAGCTGCAATCTTGCCAATAAGGTCACAATTTGGGCTAAGTAATAATTGTGAATGCAAAAGACTTGCTTAGATTTACTTATCCATAACTTGTTTTCTTTCTGCTTGTGATGACTGAATTGTATTTACTTATACTTAAGTAGCTGGTGCAGCATTCTGGCCAAAGCATTGAAACCAAGAGGACAAAATGACAATGGTATGGGGTGAAAATATTGCCCTGCTGAACTCATACATACAATATACAAATATATTGTTGGAGCTCTTCTTGTCCTCCTGGTTTCAGCATGGAGCTCCAGTCAGCATATAGTATATAATATGAGCAGAACCCAACAAAATTAGGGCTTCTCTTAAATTCAGTGGCTTTAATCAACCAATGAAAGTGAAAAAAAATCCATCAGAAAGGTCTGTGGACATCTCAAAAGTGAAGAAAGATGACTAAAGTCTAGAGCTTTTTGGTTTAGAATATGATGATTACAGGAGGCGCTTGACAGAGGTGTAGGAAATAATGTTGAGGATTTGGTGGGGATATGGATAAGAAGATTTTCTTCCCCCTTGGAATAATCTAGTGCAGCTGAATGCTTATAGATTGCAGAGAGATGGCACATGTATTTGCTTAATGTATCACCTAGGTAAACTCTATAATCTCTTTTCACAAATTTAGTTCTGGTTGCTGGGGATACAAATCATTCAAAGGTCTTCTCCCTGTCTTACAGATGACAAGAATTGGGTTAACTGCTCATGGTAAAAGGACTTTTAAATAATGTGTGATACTATCCACATTTGTGCATTATTTAAAAATAGATATGCTTTCAGTTCTCCTGACAGTTTAATTGTCATGTTAACTTTTGTATGTATTTAATGATGTGAACTGTTACCTATATCTATTTAACATCTGCATGTCGCTTGAGTTCCAAGACTGGGGAAAAGTCAGAACACAAATATTATTGGCTGGAATCCTGTTTGGTCCCAACAAGAGTTGATCCATTACTTAGATTTACCAATGTGTTAATTCACCATTCAGCAATTATGCCAATGGGTCTAAACTAGTTTGGATTAACCAATAGGATCCCCATCATTATTATTTTCATCCTCACCACCATCTGATGACCCTTGCCACCTCACTGATTTCAGGAATCTTGGACAGACTACAAATCATTGGTGGTTACAGCCAGCCTCATCCCCATCAGCCCTGCAAATGATTCTGTGTTTTGTAGCAAAATGTTGCAGTAAGTTCACTGCTTGGCTATGAGTTCATTCCAAGTTTTAAAAGTTCTGAACTGAAATTTTCCAAGATGGGAAACCAAGCATGAAAATAAACTGTTTTCCCCTGTTGCAGAATTCAATACATGTTATTCATTGAAGGAATTAGGTATTGAAACTGTGGATTAACACTATTTGCAGAGTAATTCCAAGATTCTACCAACATGCCCTCGCCTTGGCTTTTGCTGTGAATGAGTTAAATAAGAATCCCAATATCTTGCCCAACATCACACTTGGCTTCCACATCTGTGACAGCTACTGTGATGCACGGATGACTTATCGGACCACTCTGGACCTGCTCTTCAAATCACAGATGTTTGTTCCCAATTACAAATGTGATCAAGGAAAAAAACTGTTAGCCATTATCAGTGGGATTGGCTCAGATACCTCTTCCTACGTTGCTGATATTATAGGCTTCTACAAGATTCCACAGGTAGGATCTCTGTGTGAGATTATATGGAAAGAGCATTTCTCAATTATCTCTCTGTGAGCCACATTGCCCTTCTATAGAGAGCAGGAATATAGTTGTAAACAAGTAAAAGACTCAGAAATTCTGGCATACTCTTAGATCCTTTGAATAGCCCTTGAAATCTACTCTACTTGACTCATTTTTTAAGTCAATAGTTGTCTGCACAGTTTGATACAGATATACAAAAACAGTCTTCTTAATTAATATTTGTAATATCTGTCCATTTTCTTCCAGTTCATCTATGGCTCACTCAGCTTTCAAGATACTCAGACCAGTCAGGATAGTTCATTATATTCCATGGTTCCCCATGAGTCATATCAGAATACTGGGATTATCCATTTACTTCAACATTTTGGTTGGACCTGGGTTGGTCTCTTTGCTATTGATAATAATATTGGAGAACGTTTCTTGCAGTCCTTTCAATCACTGCTTTCTAGGAATGGAATCTGTTCTGCTTTCATCCTAAGAATCCCCTCATTAGCCCGTTTGGATAACATAAGCAAACTTACTGATGCAGTCTCAAATATTTATGCACATTTAACAGATGATAAAGCCAGCACATGGATCATCTATGGAGAATCCCTGACAATTATGTGGTTCAGAGTTACTGTATTTCTACGAGATCCTGCTCACAATGAAAGTATGTCTTTTAGAAAGGTGTGGATCATGACCACTCCAATTGATTTCATTTTAACTGGCCTTCAAAGAGACTGGGATCTGCAAATGTTTGAAGGTGCTATTTCTTTTGCAGTACATGGAGAAGACCTTCCAGGATTCAAGGAGTTTCTTCAGCTCATAAAACCTTCCTGGACCCAAGGAGATGGATTTCTCAAAGACTTCTGGGAGCAAACCTTTGACTGTATCTTTCCAAATCCTCAGATACCAACTACAGGCAGTGGAATATGCAATGGAGATGAGAAGCTGGAGAGCCTTCCTGGGCCTCTGTTTGAATTTTCCACAACTGGTCATAGCTACAGTATCTATAATGCTGTTTATGCTGTGGCTCATGCTTTACATCTCATTTCTTTTTCTGGATCTAACCACAGAAGAATGGCAGAACCAAAAAGATCTAAACAGCAGGATTTCCAGGCTTGGCAGGTAGTATCACCAGCAGAAAATGTTTGATTTCAATGAGCGGATCAGTACAAACTGAAACTGTGCATAGTTCCATCTCCATTAACAAATGATGATTTGTCCATCTTAGTCACAGATTTGTGTGCTTTCTTGCTGTAGCAGTGGGCTTGTAACTTTATTATAACTTACAACATTATAATTCTCCATTCTTTATGTCAAGACAATTCTGCATCCATATTTGGTCTTCATTAAATGGGATCTTGTAAACGGAATTAATAGGGAGAGAAGAAATATTTAGTGTGTTTGTATCTTCTGTTTTCTTTTCTTCTTGAAAAAACTTCCCTGAATTTTCTCTCTCCTT
>CAOLHI010006956.1:0-34676 GCA_948474755.1 Ctenosaura bakeri
AAGAAGAGAAGCCATGCTTAGCTCTATGGTCTCTCGGCCTAGTGACTGGTAAGAGGCCTTCCTCCCATCCCAACTGCATTGCTCTGGCATCAGAGGCAAAGAAGAGCAGCCATGCTTAGCTCCATGGTCTCTCGCCCTAGTGACTGGTGAGAGGTCTTCCTCCCATTCCAAGTGCCATTGCTCTGTCTTCTGAGCCAAAGAAGAGCAGCCATGCTTAGCTCCATGGTCTCTCGGCCTAGTGACTGGTGAGAGGTCTTCCTCCCATTTCAACTGCCATTGCTCTGGCTTCCTAGGGAAAGAAGAGTAGCCATGCTTACCTCCATCGTCCCTTGGCCCAGTGACTGCTGAGAGGCCTTCCTCCCATTCCAACTGCAATTGCTTCAGCTTCTGAGGCAAAGAAGAGCAGCAATTCTTCGCCCCATGGTCTCTCGGCCTAGTGACTGGTGAGACGCCTTCCCCCAATCCAAATGCCATTCGTCTGGCTTCTGAGGCAGAAAAGAACAGCCATGCTTAGCAACATGGTCTCTTCGCCTAGTGACTAGTCAGAGGCCTTCCTCCCATTCCAACTGCCATTGCTCTGGCTTCTGAGGGAAAAAAGACCAGCCGTCCTTTCCTCCATCGTCTCTCGGCCCAGTGACTGGTGAAAGGCCTTCCTCCCATTCGAACTGCCATAGCTCTGGCTTCTGAGGCAAAGAAGAACAGCCATGCTTAGCTCCGTGGTCTCTCGGCCCATTGACTGGTGAGAGGCCTTGCTTCAATTCCAACTTCCATTGCTCTGGTTTCTGAGGCAAAGAAGAGCAGCCATGCTTAGCTCCATGGTCTCTCGGCGCAGTGACTGGTGAGAGGTCTTCCTCCCATTCCAACTGCCATATCTCTGGCTTCTGAGGCAAAGAAGAGCAGCCATGCTTAGCTCCATGGTCTCTCGGCGCAGTGACTGGTGAGAGGTCTTCCTCCCATTCCAACTGCCATTGCTCTATTTTCTGAGTCAAAGAAGAGCAGCCATGATTAGCTCCATGGTCTCTCGGCCTAGTGACTGGTGAGAGGCCTTCCTCCCATTCCAACTGCCATTGCTCTGGCATCTTAGATAAAAAAGAGCAGGCATGCTTAGCTCCATGGTCTCTCGGCCTAGTGACTGGTGAGAGGCCTTCCTCCCATTCCAAATGCCATTGCTCTGGCTTCTGAGGCAAAGAAGAGCAGCCGTGCTTTCCTCAATCGTCTCTCGGTCCAGTGACTGGTGAGAGGCCTTCCTCCCATTCGAACTGCCATTTCTCTGGCTTCTGAGGCAAAGAAGAGCAGCCATGCTAACCTCCATCGTCTCTCGGTCTAGTGACTGGTAAGAGGCCTTCCTCCCATTCCATCTGCCATTGCTCAGGCTTCTGAGGCAAAGAAGATCAGCCGTGCTAACCTCCATGGTTTCTCGGCCCAGTGACTAGTGAGCCGTCCTGCCATTCCAACTGCCATTGGTCTGGCTTCTGAGGAAAAAAGAAGAGCAGCCATGTTTTCCTCCATCGTCTCTCGGTCCAGTGACTGATGAGAGGCCGTCCTCCCATTCGAACTGCCATTGCTCTGGCTTCTGCGGCAAAGAAGAGCAGCAATGTTAGCTCCTTGGTTTCTCGGCCTAGTGACTGGTGAGAGGCCTTCCTCCCATTCCATCTGCCATTGCTCTGGCATCTTAGGCAAAAAACGGCAGCCATGCTTAGCTCCACGGTCTCTCGGCCTAGTGACTGGTGAGAGGCCTTCCTTCCATTCCAACTGCCATTCCGCTAGCTTCTGAGGCAAAGAAGAGCAGCCGTGCTTTCCTCAATCGTCTCTCGGCCCATTGACTGTTAAGAGGCCGTCCTCCCATTCGAACTGCCATTTCTCTGGCTTCTGAGGCAAAGAAGAGCAGCCATGCTAACCTGTATATTCTCTCGGTCTAGTGACTGGTAAGAGGCCTTCCTCCCATTCCAACTGCCATTGCTCAGGCTTCTGAGGCAAAGAAGATGGCCGTGCCTAGCTCCATGGTCTCTCGGCCCAGTGACTGGTGAGAGGCCGTCCTCCCATTGCCCATCCCATGCTTCTGGCTTCTGAGGCAAAGAAGAGCAGCCATGCTTTCCTCGATCGTCTCACGGCCCAGTGACTCATGAGAGGCCTTCCTCCCATTCGAACTGCCATTGTTCTGGTTTGTAAGGCAAAGAAGAGCAGCCATGCTAACCTCTATGTTCCTCGGTCTAGTGACTGGTAAGAGGCCTTCCTCCCATTCCATCTGCCATTGCTCAGGCTTCTGAGGCAAAGAAGATCAGCCGTGCCTAGCTCCATGGTCTCTCGGCTCATTGACTTGGTGAGAAGCCTTCCTCCCAGTCTAACTGCCATTGCTCTGGCATATTAGGAAAAGAAGAGCAGCCATGCTTAGCTCTATGGTCTCTCGGCCCAGTGACTGGTGAGAGGCCTTCCTCCCATTCCAACTGCCATTCCTCTGGCTTCTTAGGCAAAGTAGAGTAGCCGTGCTTAGCTCCATCGTATCAGGCCCAGTGACTGGTGATAGGCCGTCCTCCATTACAACTGCCATTGCTCTGGTTTCTGAGGCAAAGAAGAGCAGCCATTCTTTCCTCCATCGTCTCACGGCCAAGTGACTGGTGAGAGGCCTTTCTCCCATTCCAACTGCCATTGCTCTGGGTTGTGAGCCAAAGAAGAGCAGCCGTGCTTAGCTCCATCGTCTCAGGCCGAGTGACTGGTGAGAGGCTGTCCTCACATTCCAAGTGCCATTGCTCTGGCTTCTGAGGCAAAGAAGAGCAGCCATGCTTAGCTCCATGGTCTCTCGGCCCACTGACTTGGTGAGTGGCCTTCCTCCCATTCCAACTGCCATTGCCCTGGCTTCTTAGGCAAAGAAGACCAGCCATGCTTAGCTCCATCGTCTCTGGGCCGAGTGACTAGTAAACTCCCCTCCCATTCCAACTGCCATTGCTGTGGCTTCTAACGCAAAGAAGAGCAGCCATGCTTTGCTCTATGGTCTCTCGGCCTAGTGACTGATAAGAGGCCTTCCTCCCATCCCAAGTGCCATTGCTCTGGCCTCTGAGGCAAAGAAGAGCAGCCATGCTTAGCTCGAAGGTCTCTTGGCCCAGTGACTGGTGAGAGGTCTTCCTCCCATTCCAACTGCCATTCCTCTGGCTTCTGAGGCAAAGAAGAGCAGCCATGCTTAGCTCCATAGTCTCTCGGCCTAGTGACTGGTGAGAAGCCTTCCTCCAATTCCAACTGCCAGTCGTCTGGGTTCTGAGGCAAAGAAGTGCAGCCATGCTTTGCTCCATGGTCTCTTTTGCCTAATTCCTGGTAAGAGGCCTTCCTGAGTCCAACTGACATTCCTCTAGCTTCTGAGGCAAAGCAGAGCAGCCATGCTTAGCTCCCTGGTCTCTCGGCCTTGTGACTGGTAAGAGGCCTTCCTCCCATTCCAACTGCCATTCCTCTGGCTTCTTAGGCAAAGTAGAGCAGCCATCCTTAGCTCCGTCATCTCTCAGACCCAGAGACTGGAAAGAGGCCTTCCTCCCATTACAACTGCCATTCCTCTGGCTTCTGAGGCAAAGAAAAGCAGCCATGCTTAGCTCTCTGGTCTCTCGGCCCAGTGACTGGTGAGAGGCCTTCCTCCCATTCCAACTGCCATTCCTCTGACTTCTGAGGCAAAGTAGAGCAGCCATGCTTAGCTTCATGGTCTCTCGGCCTAGTGACTGGTAAGAGACCTTCCTCCCATTCCTACTGCTATTGCTCTGGCTTCTGAGGCAAAGAAGAGCAGCCATGCTTATCTCCATGGTCTCTCGGCCCAGTGACTAGTGAGAGGCTTTCCTCAAATTCCAACTGCCATTCCTCTGGATTCTCAGGCAAATAAGAGTAGCCATGCCGAGTTCCATGGTCTCGGCCCTGTGAGTCAGGAAGGGCTTTTTCTCCCATTCCAACTGCCATTACCCTGGCTTCTTAGCCAAATAAAAGCAGCCATGCTTATCTCCATCATCTCTCGGCCCAGGTACTGGTGAGAGGCCTTCCACCCATACCAACTGCCATTGCTCTGGCTTCTAAGGCAAAGAAGAGCAGCCATGCTTAGCTCCATGGTCTCTCAGCCCAGTGATAGGTGAGAGGCCTTCCTCCCATTCCAACTGCCATTGCTCTGGTTTCTGAGGCAAAGAAGAGCAGCGATGCTTAGCTCCATGGTCTCTCAGCCCAGTTACTGGTGAGAAGCCTTCCTCCCATTCCAACTGCCATTGCTCTGGCTTGTGAGCTAAAGAAGAGCAACCCTGCTTAGCTCCATGGTCTCTCGGCCCAGTGACTATTGAGAGAGGCCTTCCTACCATTGCCATTGCCATTGCTCTGGCTTCTGAGGCAAAGAAGAGCAGCCATGCTAACCTCCATGGTCTCTCGACCTAGTGACTGGTGAGAGGCCTTCCTCCAATTCCAACTGCCATTGCTCTGGCTTCTGAGGCAAAGAAGAGTAGCCATACTTAGCTACATGGTCTCTCGGCCCAGTGACTGGCAAGAGGCTTTCCTCGCATACAAACTACCATTCCTCTGGCTTCTGAGGCAAAAAAGAGAAGCCACGCCTAGCTCCATGGTCTTGGCCCATTCTCTGGGAAGAGGCGTTCCTCCCATTCCAAGTGGCATTCCTTTGGCTTCTGAGGCAAGGAAGAGAAGCCATGCCTAGATCAATGGGCTTTAGGCCCAGTGACTGGTAAGAGGCCTTCCTCCCATTCCAACTACCATTCCTTTGGCTTCTGAGGCAAAGAAGAGCAGCCATGCTTAGCTCCATGGTCTCGAACCAGTGACTGGGAAGAGGCCTTCCTTGAATTCAAACTGCCATTGCTCTGGCTTCTGAGGGAAAGAAGAGCAGCCATGCTTAGCTCCGTGGTCTCTCGGCAAAGTGACTGGAAGAGGCCTTCCTCCAATTCCAACTGCCATTGCTCTGGCTTCTGAGGCAAAGAAGATTAGCCATACTTAGCTAAATGGTCTCTCGGCCCAGTGACTGGCAAGAGGCTTTCCTCGCATACCAACTACCATTCCTCTGGCGTCTTAGGCAAAAAAGAGGAGCCACGCCTAGCTCCATGGTCTTGGCCCATTCTCTGGGAAGAGGCCTTCCTCCCATTCCAAGTGGCATTCCTTTGGCTTCTGAGGCAAGGAAGAGAAGCCATGCCTAGATCGATGGTCTCTAGGCCCAGTGACTGGTAAGAGGCCTTCCTCCCATTCCAACTACCATTCCTCTGGCTTCTGAGGCAAAGAAGAGCAGCCATGCTTAGCTCCATGGTCTCTCGGCCCAGTGACTGGCAAGAGGCTTTCCTCGCATACCAACTACCATTCCTCTGGCTTCTGAGGCAAAAAAGAGGAGCCACGCCTAGCTCCATGGTCTTGGCCCATTCTCTGGGAAGAGGCCTTCCTCCCATTCCAAGTAGCATTCCTTTGGCTTCTGAGGCAAGGAAGAGAAGCCATGCCTAGATCGATGGTCTCTAGGCCCAGGGACTGGTAAGAGGCCTTCCTCCCATTCCAACTACCATTCCTCTGGCTTCTGAGGCAAAGAAGAGCAGCCATGCTTAGCTCCATGGTCTCTCGGCCCAGTGACTGGCAAGAGGCTTTCCTCGCATACCAACTACCATTCCTCTGGCTTCTGAGGCAAAAAAGAGGAGCCACGCCTAGCTCCATGGTCTTGGCCCGTTCTCTGGGAAGAGG
Organism: Ctenosaura bakeri; assembly: GCA_948474755.1. Lineage (NCBI taxonomy): Eukaryota > Metazoa > Chordata > Lepidosauria > Squamata > Iguanidae > Ctenosaura > Ctenosaura bakeri. Next base: position 5,680 of record CAOLHI010006956.1, read on the forward strand.
CCTTCCTCCCATTCCAAGTGGCATTCCTTTGGCTTCTGAGGCAAGGAAGAGAAGCCATGCCTACATCGATGGTCTCTAGGCCCAGTGACTGGTAAGAGGCCTTCCTCCCATTCCAACTACCATTCCTCTGGCTTCTGAGGCAAAGAAGAGGAGCCATGCTTAGCTCCATGGTCTCTCGGCCTAATGACTGGTGAGAGGCCTTCCTCCCATTCAAACTGCCATTCCTCTGGATTCTACGGCAAAGAAGAGCAGCCCTGCCTTGCTCCATGTTCTCTCGGCACAGTGACTGGTCAGAGGCCTTCCTACCATTCCAACTGCCATTGCTCTGGCTTCTGAGGCAAAGTAGAGCAGCCATGCTTAGCTCCATGGTCTCTAGGTCTAGTGACTGGTAAGAGGCCTTCCTCCCATTTCAACAGCCATTGCTCCCGCTTCTGAGGCAAGGAAGAACAGCCATGCTTACCTCGATCGTCTATCGGTCTAGTGACTGGTGAGAGGCCTTCCTCAAATTCCAGCTGCCATTGCTCTGGCTTCTGAGGCAAAGAAGAGCAGCCATGCTAAACTCCATGGTCTCTGAGACCAGTGACTGGTGAGAGGCCTTCCTCCCATTCCAACTGTCATTCCTCTGCTTCTGACGTAAGGAAGAGCAGCCATGCTTAGCCCCATGGTCTCTCTCCCTATTGACTGGTAAGAGGCCTTCCTCCCATTCCAACTGCCATTGCTCTGGCTTCTTAGGCAAAGAAGAGCAGCCATGCTTACCTCGATCGTCTCTCGGCCTAGTGACTGGTGAGAGGCCTTCCTCCCATTCCAACTGCCATTGCTATCGCTTTTGAGGCAAAGAAGAGCAGCCATGCTTAGCTCCATGGTCTCTCGACCTAGTGACTGGTGAGAGGCCTTCCTCCCATTCCAACTGCCATTCGTCTGGCTTCAGAGGAAAAGAAGAGCAGCCATGCTTAGCTCCATCGTCTCTCGGCCCAGTGACTGGTGAGAGGCCTTCCTCCCATTCCAACTGCAATTGCTCTGGCTTCTGAGGCAAAGAAGAGCAGCCATGTTTAGCTCTTTGGTCTCTTGGCCTAGTGACTGGTGAGAGGCCTTCCTCCCATTCCAACTGCTATTGCTCTGGATTCTGAGGCAAAGAAGAGGAGCAATGCTTGCCTCGATGGTCTCTCGGCCTAGTGACTAGTGAGAGGCCTTCCTCCCATTCCAACTGCCATTCCTCTGGCTTGAGAGGTAAAGAAGAGGAGCAATGCTTGCCTCGATGGTCTCTCGGCCTAGTGACTGACAAGAGGCCTTCGTCCCATTCCAACTGCCATTGCTCTGGCTTCTGAGGCAAAGAAGACTAGCCGTGCTTAGCTCCATGATCTCTCGGCCTAGTAACTAGTGAGAGGCCTTCCTTACATTCCAACTGCCATTGCTCTGGCTTCTGAGGCAAAGAAGAGCAGCTGTGCCTAGCTCCAAGGTCTCTCGGCCCATTGACTGGTGAGAGGTATTCTATCTATTCCAACTGCCATTGCTCTGGCCTCTTAGGCAAAGTAGAGCAGCCATCCTTAGCTCCGTAGTCTCTCGACCCAGAGACTGGAAAGAGGCCTTCCTCCCATTCCAACTGCCATTCCTCTGGCTTCTGATTCAAAGAAGAGCAGCCATGCTTAGCTCTATGGTCTCTCGGCCCAGTGACTGGTGAGAGGTCTTCCTCCCATTCCAACTGCCATTCCTCTGGCTTCTGAGGGAAAGAAGAGCAGCCATGCTTAGCTCCATGGTCTCTAGGCCTAGTTCCTGTTGAGAGGCCTTCCTCCCATTCCACCTGCCATTGCTCTGGCATATTAGGCAAAAAAGAGCAGCCATGCTTAGCTCCATGGTCTCTCGGCCTAGTCACTGGTGAGAGGCCTTCCTCTCATTCCTACTGCCATTGCTCTGGCTTCTGAGACAAAGAAGAGCAACTGTGCCTAGCTCCAAGGTCTCTTGGCCCATTGACTGGTGAGAGGTATTCCTCTAATTCCAACTGCAATTGCTGTTGCTTCTGAGGGAAAGAAGAGCACCCATGCTTAGCTCTATGGTCTCTCAGCCTAGTGACTGGTAAGAGGCCTTCCTCCCATCCTAACTTCCATTGCTCTGGCTTCTGAGGCAAAGAAGAGCAGCCATGCTTAGCTCCAAGGACTCTTGGCCCAGTGACTGGTGAGAGGTCTTCCTCCCATTCAAACTGCCATTGCTCTGCCTTCTGATGCAAAGAAAAGCAGCCATGCTTAGCTCCATGGTCTCTTGGCTTAGTGACTGGTAAGAGGTATTCCTCCCATTCCAACTGCCATTGCTCTGGCTTCTTGGGGAAAGAGAGCAGCCGTTCTTAGCTCCATTGTCTTTCGACCTAGTGACTAGTGAGAAGCCTTCCTCCCATTCCAACTGCCATTGCTCTGGCTTCGGAGGCAAAGAAGAGCAACTGTGCCAAGCTCCAAGGTCTTCGGCCCATTGACTCGTGAGAGGTATTCCTCCAATTCCAACCACCATTTCTCTGGCTTCTGAGGCAAAGAAGAGCAGCCATGCTTAGCTCCATGGTCTCTCGGCCTAGTGACTCGTGAAAGGCTTTCCACCCATTCCAACTGCCATTCCTCTGGGTTCTTAGGTAAAGAAGAGTAGCCCTGCTTAGCTCTCTGGTCTCTGGCCTAGTGACTACTGAGAGACCTTCCTCCAATTCCAACTGTGATTGCTCTGGCTTCTGAGGCAAAGAAGAGCAGCCATGCTTAGCTCTCTGGTCTCTCGGCCTAGTGACTGGTAAGAGGCCTTCCTCCCATTCCAACTGCCATTGCTCTGGCTTGTGAGCTAAAGAAGAGCAACCCTGCTTAGCTCCATGGTCTCTCGGCCCAGTGACTATTGAGAGAGGCCTTCCTACCATTGACATTGCCATTGCTCTGGCTTCTGAGGCAAAGAAGAGCAGCCATGCTAACCTCCATGGTCTCTCGACCTAGTGACTGGTGAGAGGCCTTCCTCCAATTCCAACTGCCATTGCTCTGGCTTCTGAGGCAAAGAAGAGTAGCCATACTTAGCTACATGGTCTCTCGGCCCAGTGACTGGCAAGAGGCTTTCCTCGCATACAAACTACCATTCCTCTGGCTTCTGAGGCAAAAAAGAGAAGCCACGCCTAGCTCCATGGTCTTGGCCCATTCTCTGGGAAGAGGCGTTCCTCCCATTCCAAGTGGCATTCCTTTGGCTTCTGAGGCAAGGAAGAGAAGCCATGCCTAGATCAATGGGCTTTAGGCCCAGTGACTGGTAAGAGGCCTTCCTCCCATTCCAATTACCATTCCTTTGGCTTCTGAGGCAAAGAAGAGCAGCCATGCTTAGCTCCATGGTCTCGGACCAGTGACTGGGAAGAGGCCTTCCTCGAATTCAAACTGCCATTGCTCTGGCTTCTGAGGGAAAGAAGAGCAGCCATGCTTAGCTCCGTGGTCTCTCGGCAAAGTGACTGGAAGAGGCCTTCCTCCAATTCCAACTGCCATTGCTCTGGCTTCTGAGGCAAAGAAGATTAGCCATACTTAGCTAAATGGTCTCTCGGCCCAGTGACTGGCAAGAGGCTTTCCTCGCATACCAACTACCATTCCTCTGGCGTCTTAGGCAAAAAAGAGGAGCCACGCCTAGCTCCATGGTCTTGGCCCATTCTCTGGGAAGAGGCCTTCCGCCCATTCCAAGTGGCATTCCTTTGGCTTCTGAGGCAAGGAAGAGAAGCCATGCCTAGATCGATGGTCTCTAGGCCCAGTGACTGGTAAGAGGCCTTCCTCCCATTCCAACTACCATTCCTCTGGCTTCTGAGGCAAAGAAGAGCAGCCATGCTTAGCTCCATGGTCTCTCGGCCCAGTGACTGGCAAGAGGCTTTCCTCGCATACCAACTACCATTCCTCTGGCTTCTGAGGCAAAAAAGAGGAGCCACGCCTAGCTCCATGGTCTTGGCCCATTCTCTGGGAAGAGGCCTTCCTCCCATTCCAAGTGGCATTCCTTTGGCTTCTGAGGCAAGGAAGAGAAGCCATGCCTAGATCGATGGTCTCTAGGCCCAGGGACTGGTAAGAGGCCTTCCTCCCATTCCAACTACCATTCCTCTGGCTTCTGAGGCAAAGAAGAGCAGCCATGCTTAGCTCCATGGTCTCTCGGCCCAGTGACTGGCAAGAGGCTTTCCTCGCATACCAACTACCATTCCTCTGGCTTCTGAGGCAAAAAAGAGGAGCCACGCCTAGCTCCATGGTCTTGGCCCGTTCTCTGGGAAGAGGCCTTCCTCCCATTCCAAGTGGCATTCCTTTGGCTTCTGAGGCAAGGAAGAGAAGCCATGCCTACATCGATGGTCTCTAGGCCCAGTGACTGGTAAGAGGCCTTCCTCCCATTCCAACTACCATTCCTCTGGCTTCTGAGGCAAAGAAGAGCAGCCATGCTTAGCTCCATGGTCTCTCGGCCTAATGACTGGTGAGAGGCCTTCCTCCCATTCAAACTGCCATTCCTCTGGATTCTACGGCAAAGAAGAGCAGCCCTGCCTTGCTCCATGTTCTCTCGGCACAGTGACTGGTCAGAGGCCTTCCTACCATTCCAACTGCCATTGCTCTGGCTTCTGAGGCAAAGTAGAGCAGCCATGCTTAGCTCCATGGTCTCTAGGTCTAGTGACTGGTAAGAGGCCTTCCTCCCATTTCAACAGCCATTGCTCCCGCTTCTGAGGCAAGGAAGAACAGCCATGCTTACCTCGATCGTCTATCGGTCTAGTGACTGGTGAGAGGCCTTCCTCAAATTCCAGCTGCCATTGCTCTGGCTTCTGAGGCAAAGAGCAGCCATGCTAAACTCCATGGTCTCTGAGACCAGTGACTGGTGAGAGGCCTTCCTCCCATTCCAACTGTCATTCCTCTGCTTCTGACGTAAGGAAGAGCAGCCATGCTTAGCCCCATGGTCTCTCTCCCTATTGACTGGTAAGAGGCCTTCCTCCCATTCCAACTGCCATTGCTCTGGCTTCTTAGGCAAAGAAGAGCAGCCATGCTTACCTCGATCGTCTCTCGGCCTAGTGACTGGTGAGAGGCCTTCCTCCCATTCCAACTGCCATTGCTATCGCTTTTGAGGCAAAGAAGAGCAGCCATGCTTAGCTCCATGGTCTCTCGACCTAGTGACTGGTGAGAGGCCTTCCTCCCATTCCAACTGCCATTCGTCTGGCTTCAGAGGAAAAGAAGAGCAGCCATGCTTAGCTCCATCGTCTCTCGGCCCAGTGACTGGTGAGAGGCCTTCCTCCCATTCCAACTGCAATTGCTCTGGCTTCTGAGGCAAAGAAGAGCAGCCATGTTTAGCTCTTTGGTCTCTTGGCCTAGTGACTGGTGAGAGGCCTTCCTCCCATTCCAACTGCTATTGCTCTGGATTCTGAGGCAAAGAAGAGGAGCAATGCTTGCCTCGATGGTCTCTCGGCCTAGTGACTAGTGAGAGGCCTTCCTCCCATTCCAACTGCCATTCCTCTGGCTTGAGAGGTAAAGAAGAGGAGCAATGCTTGCCTCGATGGTCTCTCGGCCTAGTGACTGACAAGAGGCCTTCGTCCCATTCCAACTGCCATTGCTCTGGCTTCTGAGGCAAAGAAGACTAGCCGTGCTTAGCTCCATGATCTCTCGGCCTAGTAACTAGTGAGAGGCCTTCCTTACATTCCAACTGCCATTGCTCTGGCTTCTGAGGCAAAGAAGAGCAGCTGTGCCTAGCTCCAAGGTCTCTCGGCCCATTGACTGGTGAGAGGTATTCTATCTATTCCAACTGCCATTGCTCTGGCCTCTTAGGCAAAGTAGAGCAGCCATCCTTAGCTCCGTAGTCTCTCGACCCAGAGACTGGAAAGAGGCCTTCCTCCCATTCCAACTGCCATTCCTCTGGCTTCTGATTCAAAGAAGAGCAGCCATGCTTAGCTCTATGGTCTCTCGGCCCAGTGACTGGTGAGAGGTCTTCCTCCCATTCCAACTGCCATTCCTCTGGCTTCTGAGGGAAAGAAGAGCAGCCATGCTTAGCTCCATGGTCTCTAGGCCTAGTTCCTGTTGAGAGGCCTTCCTCCCATTCCACCTGCCATTGCTCTGGCATATTAGGCAAAAAAGAGCAGCCATGCTTAGCTCCATGGTCTCTCGGCCCAGTGACTGGTGAGAGTCCTTCCTCCCATTCAAACTGCCATTTCTCTGGCTTCTGAGGCAAAGAAGAGCAGCCATGCTAAAATTCCATGGTCTCTCGGTCTGATGACTGGTAAGAGGCCTTCCTCCCATTCCATCTGCCATTGCTCAGGCTTCTGAGGCAAAGAAGATCAGCCGTGCCTAGCTCCATGGTCTCTCGGCCCAGTGACTGGTGAGAGGCCGTCCTCCCATTCCAACTGCCATTGCTCTGGCTTCTGAGGCAAAGAAGAGCAGCCGTGCTTTCCTCAATCGTCTCTCGGCCAGTGACTGGTGAGAGGCCCTCCTCACATTCGAACTGCCATTTCTCTGGCTTCTGAGTCAAAGAAGAGCAGCCATGCTAACCTCCATGGTCTCTCGGTCTAGTTACTGGTAAGGAGCCTTCCTCCCATTCCATCTGCCATTGCTCAGGCTTCTAAGGCAAAGAAGATCAGCCGTGCCTAGCTCCATGGTCTCTCGGTCCAGTGATTGGTGAGAGGCCGTCCTCCCATTCCAACTGCGATTGCTCTGGCTTCTGAGGCAAAGAAGATCAGCCATGCTTTGCTCCATGGTCTATCGGCGCAGTTACTGGTGAGAAGCCTTCCTCCCAGTCTAACTGCCATTGCTCTGGCATATTAGGCAAAAAAGAGCAGCCATGCTTAGCTCCATGGTCTCTCGGCCAAGTGACCGGTGAGAGGCCTTCCTCCCATTCCCACTGCCATTGCTCTGGCTTCTGAGGCAAAGAAGAGGAGCCGTGCTTTCCTCAATCGTCTCTTGGCCCAGTGACTGGTGAGAGTCCTTCGTCCCATTCGAACTGCCATTGCTCTGGCTTCTGAGGCAAAGAAGAGCAGCCATGCTAACCTCCATGGTCTCTCGGTCTAGTGACTGGTAAGAGGCCTTCCTCCCATTCCATCTGCCATTGCTCTGGCTTCTCAGGCAAAGAAGAGAAGCCATGCTAACCTCCATGGTTTCTCGGCCGAGTGACTGGTGAGAAGCCGTCCTCCCATCCCAACTGCCATTGCTCTGGCTTCTGAGGCAAAGAAGAGCAGCCATGCTTAGCTCCAAGGACTCTTGGCCCAGTGACTGGTGAGTGGCCTTCCTCCCATTCCAACTGCCATTGCTCTGGCTTCTGAGGCAAAGTAGATCAGCCATGCTTAGCTCCATGGTCTCTCGCCCCAGTGACTGGTGAGATGCCTTCCTCCCATTACAACTGCCATTGCTCTGGCTTGTGAGGCAAAGAATTGCAGCAATGCTTATCTCCATGGTCTCTCGGCCCAGGGACTAGTGAGAGGCCTTCCTCCCATTCCAACTGCCATTGCTCTGGCTTCTGAGGTAAAGAAGAGCAGCCATGCTTTGCGCCACCGTCTCTCCGCGTAGTGAATGGTAAGAGGCCTTCCTCCCTTTCCAATTACCATTCCTCTGGCTTCTGAGGCAAAGAAGAGCAGCCATGCTTAGCTCCATGGTCTCTCGGCCTAGTCACTGGTGAGAGGCCTTCCTCTCATTCCTACTGCCATTGCTCTGGCTTCTGAGACAAAGAAGAGCAACTGTGCCTAGCTCCAAGGTCTCTTGGCCCATTGACTGGTGAGAGGTATTCCTCTAATTCCAACTGCAATTGCTGTTGCTTCTGAGGGAAAGAAGAGCACCCATGCTTAGCTCTATGGTCTCTCAGCCTAGTGACTGGTAAGAGGCCTTCCTCCCATCCTAACTTCCATTGCTCTGGCTTCTGAGGCAAAGAAGAGCAGCCATGCTTAGCTCCAAGGACTCTTGGCCCAGTGACTGGTGAGAGGTCTTCCTCCCATTCAAACTGCCATTGCTCTGGCTTCTGATGCTAAGAAAAGCAGCCATGCTTAGCTCCATGGTCTCTTGGCTTAGTGACTGGTAAGAGGTATTCCTCCCATTCCAACTGCCATTGCTCTGGCTTCTTGGGGAAAGAAGAGCAGCCGTTCTTAGCTCCATTGTCTTTCGACCTAGTGACTAGTGAGAAGCCTTCCTCCCATTCCAACTGCCATTGCTCTGGCTTCTGAGGCAAAGAAGAGCAACTGTGCCAAGCTCCAAGGTCTCTCGGCCCATTGACTCGTGAGAGGTATTCCTCCAATTCCAACCACCATTTCTCTGGCTTCTGAGGCAAAGAAGAGCAGCCATGCTTAGCTCCATGGTCTCTCGGCCTAGTGACTCGTGAAAGGCTTTCCACCCATTCCAACTGCCATTCCTCTGGGTTCTTAGGTAAAGAAGAGTAGCCCTGCTTAGCTCTCTGGTCTCTCGGCCTAGTGACTACTGAGAGACCTTCCTCCAATTCCAACTGTGATTGCTCTGGCTTCTGAGGCAAAGAAGAGCAGCCATGCTTAGCTCTCTGGTCTCTCGGCCTAGTGACTGGTAAGAGGCCTTCCTCCCATTCCAACTGCCATTGCTCTGGCATCTGAGGAAAAGAAGAGTAGCCATGCTTAGCTCCATGGTCTCTCGGCCTAGTGACTGGTGAGAGGTCTTCCTCCCATTCCAACTGCCATTGCTCTGTCTTCTGAGGCAAAGAAGAGCAGCCATGCTTAGCTCCATGGTCTGTCGGCCTAGTAACTGGTGAGAGGTCTTACTCCCATTCCAACTGCCATTGCTCTGGCTTCCTAGGGAAAGAAGAGTAGCCATGCATACCTCCATGGTCTCTTGGCCCAGTGACTGCTGAGAGGCCTTCCTCCCATTCCAACTGCCATTGCTCAAGCTTCTGACGCAAAGAATAGCAGCCATGCTTAGTTCCATGGTCTCTCGGCCTAGTGACTGGTGAGAGGTCATCCTCCCATTCCTACTGCCATTGCTTCAGCTTCTGAGGCAAAGAAGAACAGCAATTCTCAGCTCCATGGTCTCTCGGCCTAGTGATTGGTGAGAGGCCTTCCTCCCATTCAAACTGCCATTCCTCTGGCTTCTGAGGCAAAGAAGAGCAGCCATGCTTAGCTCCATGGTCTCTCGGCCTAGTGACTAGTGAGAGGCCTTCCTCCCATTCCAACTATCATTGCTCTGCCTTCTGAGGCAAAGAAGAGCAGCTGTGCCTAGCTCCAAGGTCTCTCGGGCCAGTGACTGGTGAGAGGTATTCCTCCAATTCCAACTGCCGTTGCTCTCGCTTCTGAGGCAAAGAAGAGCAGCCATGTTTAGCTCCTTGGTCATTCGGCCTAGTGACTGGTCGGAGACCTACCTCCCATTCCAACTCCCATTGCTCTAGCATCCTAGGCAAAAAAAACCCGCCATGCTTAGCTCCATATTCTCTGGGCCTAATGACTGGTGAGAGGCCTTCCTTCCATGTCAACTGCAATTGCCCTGGCTTCTTAGGCAAAGAGGAGCAGCGATGCTTAGCTCCATGGCCTCTCGGCCCAGTGACTAGTGAGAGGCCTTCCTCCCATTCCAACTATCATTGCTCTTTCTTCTGAGGCAAAGAAGAGCAGCTGTGCCTAGCTCCAAGGTCTCTAAGCCCAGTGACTCGTGAGAGGCCTTCCTCCCATTCCAACTGCCATTGCTCTAGCATCTTAGGCAAAGAGAGCAGCCATGCTTATCTCCAATGTCTCTCGGCCTAGTGACTGGTGAGAGGCCTTCCTCCCATTCCAACTGCCATTGCTCTGGCTTCTCAGGCAAAGAAGTGCAGCCATGCTTAGCTCCATGGTCTCTCGGCCTAGTGACTGGTAAGAGGTCTTCCACCCGATCCAACTGCCAATCGTTTGGCTTCTGAGGCGAAGAAGAACAGCCATGCTTAGCTTTATGGTCTCTCGGCCCAGTGACTGTTGAGAGAGGCCTTCCTGCCATTCCCACTGCCATTGCTATGGCTTCTGAGGCAAAGAAGAGCAGCCATGCTTAGCTCCATATTCTCTCGGCCTAATGACTGGTGAGAGGCCTTCCTCCCAATCCAACTGCCAGAAATCTGGCTTCTGAGGCAAAGAAGTGCAGCCATGCTTTGCTCCATGGTCTCTTTTGCCTAGTGCCTGGTAAGAGGACTTCCTCCCATTCCAACTGCCATTCCTCTAGCTTCTGAGGCAAAGCAGAGCAGCCATGCTTAGCTCCGTGGTCTCTCGGCCCAGTGACTAGTGACTTAGGGAAAGTAGAGCAGCCATCCTTAGCTCCATGGTCTCTCGACCCAGTGACTAGCAAGAGGCCTTCCTCCCATTCCAACTGCCATCGCTCTGGCTTCTGAGGCAAAGAAGAGCAGCCGTGCCTAGTTCCATGGTCTCTCGGCCTAGTGACTGGTGAGAGGCCTTCCTCCCATTCCAACTGCCATTGCTCTGGCTTCTGAGGCAAAAAAGAGCAGCCATGCTTAGCTCCATCGTCTCTCGGCCTAATGACTGGTGAGAGGCCTTCCTCCCATGCCAACTGCCATTGCTCTGGCTTCTGAGGCAAAGAAGAGCAGCGATTTTTAGCTTCTTGGTCTCTCGGCCTAGAAACTAGGTACGGCTGCTCTTCTTTACCTCAGAAGCCAGAGCAATGGCTGTTGGAATGGGAGGAAGGCCTCTCACCAGTCACTAGGCCGAGAGACCATGGAGCTAAGCATGCCTGCTCCTCTTTGCCTCAGAAGCCAGAGGAATGGCAGTTGGAATGGGAGGAAGGCCTCTCATCAGTCACTGGGCCGAGAGACCATGGAGCTAGGCACGCCTGCCATTCTTTGCCTCAGAAGCCAGAGGAATGGCAGTTGGAATGGGAGGAAGGCCTCTCACCAGTCACTAGGCCGAGAGAGGGTGGAGGTAAGCATGGCTTCTCTACTTTGCCTCAGAAGCCAGAGGAATGGTAGTTGGAATGGGAGGAAGGCCTCTCACCAGTCACTGGGCCGAGAGATGATGGAGGGAAGCACGGGTGCTCTTCTTTGCCTCAGAAGCCAGAGCAATGGCAGTTGGAATGGGAGGTAGGCCTCTTACCAGTCATTGGGTCGAGAGACCACGGAGCTAAGCATGGCTGCTCTGCTTTGCCTCTGGAGCTAGAGGAATGGCAGTTGGAATGGGAGGAAGGCCTCTTACCTGGCACTAGGCAAAAGAGACAATGGAGCAAATCATGGTTGCACTTCTTTGCCTCAGAAGCCAGACGACTGGCAGTTGGATTAGGAGGAAGGTCTCTCACCAGTCATTAAGCCGAGAGACCATGGAGCTAAGCATGGCTGCTCTTCTTGGCCTCAGAAGCCAGAGCAATGGCAGTTGGAATGGGAGGAAGGCCTCTCACCAGTCACTAGGCCGAGAGACCATGGAACTAGGCACGGCTGCTCTTCTTTGCCTCAGAAGCCAGAGCGATGGCAGTTGGAATGGGAGGAAGGCCTCTCAGCAGTCACTAGGCCGAGAGACCATGGAGCTAAACACGGCTGCTCTTCTTTGCATCAGAAGCCAGAGCAATGGTAGTTGGAATGGGAGGAAGGCCTGTTACTAGTCACTAGGCTGAAGACCATGGAGGTAAGCACGGCTGCTCTTCTTTGCCTCAGAAGCCAGAGCAATGGCAGTTGGAATGGGAGGAAGGCCACTTACCAGTCACTAGGCCGAGAACCATGGAGCGAGGCACGGCTGCTCTTTTTACCTCAGAAGCCAGAGCAATGGAAGTTGGAATGGGAGGAAGGCCTCTCACCAGTCACTAGGCCGAGAGACCATGGAGCTAGGCATGGCTTCTCTTCTCTGCCTCAGAAGCCAGAGCAATTGCAGTTGGAATGGGAGGAAGGCCTCTCACCAGTCACTAGGACGAGAGATATGAGGTAAGCAGGGCTGTCTTCTTTCCGTCCGAAGCCAGAGCAATGGCAGTTGGAATTGGCGGAAGGCCTCTCACCAGTCACTAGGCCGTGAGACGATCGAGGTAAGCATGGCTGCTCTTCTTTGCCTAGAAGCCGGAGCAATGGCAGTTGGAATGGGAGGAAGGCCTCTTACCAGTCACTGGGCCGTGAGAACATGGAGCAAGGCATGGCTGCTCTTCTTTACCTCAGAAGCCAGAGCAATGGCAGTTGGAATGGGAGGAAAGCCTCTTACCAGTAACTCTGCCGAGAGACCATGGAGCTAAACATGGCTGCTCTTCTTTGCCTCAGATGTCAGAGCAATGGCAGTTGGAATAGAGGAAGGCCTCTTACCTGTCACTGGGCCGAGAATCATGGAGCTAAATATGGCTGCTCTTCCTTGGCTTAGATGCCAGAGCAATGGCAGTTGGAATGGGAGGAAGGCCTCTCACCAGTCACTGGGCCGAAAGACCATTTAGCTAAGCATGGCTGCTCGTCTTTGCCTAAGAAGCCAGGGCAATTGCAGTTGGCATGAGAGGAAGGCCTCTCACCAGTCACTAGGCCGAAAGACCAAGGAGCTAAACATGGCTGCTCTTCTTTGCCTCAGAAAGAGAGGAACGACAGTTGGAATTGGAGGAATACCTCTCACCAGTCACTGGGCCGAGAGACCATGGAGCTAAGCATGGCTGCTCCTCTTTGCCTAAGAAGCCAGAGCAATGGCAGTTGGAATGGGAGGAAGGCGTCTCATCAATCACTAGGCCGAGAGACCATGGAGCTAAGCACGACTGCACTTCTTTGCATCAGAAGCGAGAGCAATGGCAGATGGAATGGGAGGAAGGCCTCTCACCAGTCACTAGGCCGAGACATCATGGAGCTAAGCACGACTGCACTTCTTTGCATCAGAAGCGAGAGCAATGGCAGATGGAATGGGAGGAAGGCCTCTCACCAGACACTAGGCCGAGACATCATGGAGGTAAGCATGGCTGCTCGTCTTTGCTTCAGAAGCCAGAGCAATTGCAGTTGGAATGGGAGGAAGGCCTCTCACCAGTCACTAGGCCGAGAGACCATGGAGGTAAGCATGGCTGCTCCACTTTGCCTCAGAAACTGGAGGAATGGCAGTTGGAATGGGAGGAACGCCTCTTACCAGTCACTAGACCGAGAGACCATGGATCTAAGCATGGCTGCTCTACTTTGCCTGAGAAGCCAGTGCAATGGCAGTTGGAATGGGAGGAAGGACTCTCACCAGTCACTGCGCCGAGAGAACATGGAGCAAGGCACGGCTGCTCGTCTTTGCCGCAGAATCCAGAGGAATGGCAGTTGGAATGGGAGGAAGACCTCTCACCAGTAACTAGGCCGAGAGACCATGGAGCTAAGCGCGGCTGCTCTTCTTTGCCTCAGAAGGCAGAGCAATGGCAGTTGGAATGGGAGGAAGGCCTCTCACCAGTTACTAGTTCGAGAGACGATGGAGCTAAGCGCGGCTGCTCTTCTTTTCCTCAGAAGCCAGAGCAATGGCAGTTGGAATGGGAGGAAAGCCTCCACCAGTCACTTGGCTGTGAGACCATGGAGCTAAGTATGGCTGCTCTTCTTTGCCTCAGAAGCCAGAGCAATGGCAGTTGGAATTGGAGGAAGGCCTCTCACCAGTCACTGGGCCAAGAGACCACGGAGCTAAGCATGGCGGCTCTTCTTTGCCTCAGAAGCCAGAGCAATGGCAGTAGGAATGGGAGGAAAGCCTCCACCAGTCACTTGGCTGTGAGACCATGGAGCTAAGTATGGCTGCTCTTCTTTGCCTCAGAAGCCAGAGCAATGGCACTTGGAATTGGAGGAAGGCCTCTCACCAGTCACTGGGCCAAGAGACCATGGAGCTAAGTATGGCTGCTCTTCTTTGCCTCAGAAGGCAGAGCAATCGCAGTTGGAATGGGAGGAAGGCGTCTTACCAGTCACTGGGCCGAGACCATGAAGCTAGGCATGGCTGCTCTTCTTTTCCTAACAAGCCAGAGGAATGGCAGTTGGAATGGGAGGAAGGCCTCTTACCAGTCACTAGGCCGAGAGACCATGGAGCTAAACATGGCTGCTCTTCTTTGCCTCAGAAGCCAGAGCAATGACAGTTGAAATGGGAGGAAGGCCTCTCACCAGTCATTGGGACGAGAGACCATGGAGCTAAGCATGGCTACTCTTCTTTGCCTCAGAAGACACAGAAATGGCAGTTGGAATGGGAGGAAGGCGTCTTACCAGTCACTGGGCCGAGACCATGAAGCTAGGCATGGCTGCTCTTCTTTCTCCGAGAAGCCGGAGCAATGGCAGTTGGGATGGGAGGAAGGCCTCTTACCAGTCACTAGGCCGAGAGACCATGGAGCTAAACATGGCTGCTCTTCTTTGCCTCAGAAGCCAGAGCAATGACAGTTGAAATGGGAGGAAGGCCTCTAACCAGTCACTAGGCCGAGAGACCATGGAGCTAAGCATGGCTTATTCTGTTTGCTTAAGAAGCCAGAGCAATGACAGTTGGAATGGGAGGAAGGCCTCTCAGCAGTTACTGGGCTTAGAGACCATGGAGCTAAGCATGGATGCTCTTCTTGCCTCAGAAGACAGAGCAATGGCAGTTGGAATGGGAGGAAGGCCTCCCACCAGTCACTGGGCCGAGAGACCATGGGAGCTAGGTACGGCTGCTCTTCTTTGCCTCAGAAGCCAGAGCAATGGCAGTTGGAATGGGAGGAAGGCCTCTCACCACTCACTAGGCCGGAGACCATGGAGCTAAGCATGCCTGCTCTTCTTTGCCGCAGAAGCCAGAGGAATGGCAGTTGGAATGGGAGGAAGGCCTCTCACCAGTCACTGGGCCGAGAGACCATGGAGCTAGGCACGCCTGCTCTTCTTTGCCTCAGAAGCCAGAGGAATGGCAGTTGGAATGGGAGGAAGGCCTCTCACCAGTCACTAGGCCGAGAAGCGTGGAGGTAAGCATGGCTTCTCTACTTTGCCTCAGAAGCCAGAGGAATGGCAGTTGGAATGGGAGAAAGGCCTCTCACCAGTCACTGGGCCGAGAGATGATGGAGGTAAGCACGGCTGCTCTTCTTTGCCTCAGAAGCCAGAGCAATGGCAGTTGGAATGGGAGGAAGGCCACTTACCAGTCACTAGGCCGAGAGACCATGGATCGAGGCACGGCTGCTCTTTTTACCTCAGAAGCCAGAGCAATGGAAGTTGGAATGGGAGGAAGGCCTCTCACCAGTCACTAGGCCGAGAGACCATGGAGCTAGGCATGGCTGCTCTTCTCTGCCTCAGAAGCCAGAGCAATTGCTGTTGGAATGGGAGGAAGGCCTCTTACCAGTCACTAGGCCGAGAGAGGGTGGAGGTAAGCATGGCTTCTCTACTTTGCCTCAGAAGCCAGAGGAATGGCAGTTGGAATGGGAGAAAGGCCTCTCACCAGTCACTGGGCCGAGAGATGATGGAGGTAAGCACGGCTGCTCTTCTTTGCCTCAGAAGCCAGAGCAATGGCAGTTGGAATGGGAGGAAGGCCACTTACCAGTCACTAGGCCGAGAGACCATGGATCGAGGCACGGCTGCTCTTTTTACCTCAGAAGCCAGAGCAATGGAAGTTGGAATGGGAGGAAGGCCTCTCACCAGTCACTAGGCCGAGAGACCATGGAGCTAGGCATGGCTGCTCTTCTCTGCCTCAGAAGCCAGAGCAATTGCTGTTGGAATGGGAGGAAGGCCTCTCACCAGTCACTAGGCCGAGAGAGTGTGGAGGTAAGCATGGCTTCTCTACTTTGCCTGAGAAGCCAGAGGAATGGCAGTTGGAATGGGAGAAAGGCCTCTCACCAGTCACTGGGCCAGAGATGATGGAGGTAAGCACGGCTGCTCTTCTTTGCCTCAGAAGCCAGAGCAATGGCAGTTGGAATGGGAGGAAGGCCACTTACCAGTCACTAGGCCGAGAGACCATGGTCGAGGCACGGCTGCTCTTTTACCTCAGAAGCCAGAGCAATGGAAGTTGGAATGGAAGGAAGGCCTCTCACCAGTCACTAGTCCGAGAGACCATGGAGCTAGGCATGGCTGCTCTTCTCTGCCTCAGAAGCCAGAGCAATTGCTGTTGGAATGGGAGGAAGGCCTCTCACCAGTCACTAGGCCGAGAGACGATGCAGGTAAGCATGGCTTCTCTTCTTTGCCTCAGAAACCACAGCAATAGCAGTTGGAATGGGAGGAAGGCCTCTCACCAGTCACTAGGACGAAAGACGATAGAGGTAAGCATGGCTGCTCTTCTTTGCCTCAGAAGCCGGAGCAATGGCAGTTGGAATGGGAGGAAGGCCTCTTACCAGTCACTAGACCGGGAGACCATGGAGCTAAGCATGGCTGCTCTACTTTGCCTCAGAAGCCAGAACAATGGCAGTTGGAATGGGAGGAAGGCCTCTGACCAGTCACTGGGCCGAGAGAACATGGAGCAAGGCAGGGCTCCTCTTCTTCGCCTCAGAAGCCAGAGCAATGGCAGTTGGAATGGGAGGAAAGCCTCTTACCAATAACTCTGCCGAGAGACCATGGAGCTAAACATGGCTGCTCTTCTTTGCATCAGATGTCAGAGCAATGGCAGTTGGAATTGGAGGAAGGCCTCTTACCTGTCACTGGGCCGAGATATCATGGAGCTAAGCATGGCTGCTCTTCTTTGCCTCAGAAGCGAGATCAATGGCAGTTGGAATGGGAGGAAGGCCTCTTACCTGTAACTAGGCCGAGAAACCATAGAGCTAAATATGGCTGCTCTTCCTTGGCTTAGAAGCCAGAGCAATGGCAGTTGGAATGGGAGGAAGGCCTCTCACCAGTCACTGGGCCAGGAGACCACGGAGCTAGGCAGGGCTGCTCTTCTTTGCCTCAGAAGCCAGAGGAATGGTAGTTGGATTGGGAGGAAGGCCTCTTACCAGTCATTAGGCCGAGAGACCATGGAGCAAGGCACGGCTGCTCTTCTTTGCCTCAGAAGCCAGAGCAATGGCAGTTGGAATGGGAGGAAGGCCTCTCACCAGTCACTGGGCCGTGAGACCATGGAGCTAAGCACGGCTGCTCCTCTTTGCCTAAGAAGCCAGGGCAATTGCAGTTGGCATTAGAGGAAGGCATCTCACCAGTCACTAGCCCGAAAGACCAAGGAGCTAAACATGGCTGCTCTTCTTTGCCTCAGAAGAGAGAGGAACGGCAGTTGGAATTGGAGGAATACCTCTCACCAGTCACTGGGCCGAGAGACCATGGAGCTAAGCACGACTGCACTTCTTTGCATCAGAAGCGAGAGCAATGGCAGATGCAATGGGAGGAATTCCTCTCACCAGTCACTAGGCCGAGACATCATGGAGCTAAGCACGACTGCACTTCTTTGCCTCAGAAGCGAGAGCAACGGCAGTTGGAAATGGAGGAATACCTCTCACCAGTCACTGGGCCGAGAGACCTTGGAGCTAGGCACAGCTGCTCTTCTATGCCTCAGAAGGCAGAGCAATGATAGTTGGAATGGGAGGAAGGCCTCTCACTAGTCACTAGGCCGAGACACCATGGAGCTAAACATGGCTGCACTTCTTTGCCTGAGAAGCCATAGCAATGGCAGTTGGAATGGGAGGAAGGCCTCTCACCAGTCACTGGACCGAGAGAACATGGAGCAAGGCACGGCTGCTCGTCTTTGCCGCAGAATCCAGAGGAATGGCAGTTGGAATTGGAGGAACGCCTCTCACCAGTCACTATGCCGAGAGACCCTGGAGCTAAGCACGGCTGCTCTTCTTTGCCTCAGATGCCGGAGCAATGGCAGTTGAAATGGGAGGAAGGCCTCTCACCAGTCACTAGGCCGAGAGACCATCGAGGTAAGCATGGCTGCTCTTCTTTACCTCAGAAGCCAGACAAATGGCAGTTGGTATGGCAGGAACGCCTCTCACCAGTCACTAGGCCAGAGAGGATCGAGGCAAGCATGGCTGCTCTTCTTTGCCTAAGAAGCCAGAGCAATGGCAGTTGGAATGGGAGGAAGGCCTCTTACCAGTCAATAGGGCGAGAGACCATGGGGCTAAGCATGGCTGCTCTTCTTTGCCTCAGAAGCCAGACGAATGGCAGTCGGAATGGGAGAAAGTCCTCTCACCAGTCACTAGGCCGTGAGACCATGGAGCTAAGCATGGCTTCTCTTCTTCGCCTCAGAAGCCAGAGGAATGGCAGTTGGAATTGAAGGAAAGCCTCTTACTAGTCATCGGGCTGAGAGCCCATGGAGCTAAGTATGGCTGCGCTTCGTAGACTCAGAGGATAGAGCAATCGCAGTTGGAATTGGAGGAAGGTCTCCTACCAGTCACTAGGGCGAGATACCATGGAGCTAACCATGGCTGCTCTTCTTTGCCTCAGAAGACAGAGGAATGGCAGTTAGAATGGAAGGAAGGCCTCTCACTAGTCACTAGGCCGAGAGACCATAGAGCTAAGCATGGCTGCTCTTCTTTGCCTCCGAAGCCAGAGCAATGACAGTTGGAATGGGAGGGAGGCCTCTTACCAGTCAATGGGCCGAGAGACCTTGGAGCTAGGCACAGCTGCTCTTCTTTGCCTCAGAAGCCAGAGCAATGGCAGTTGGAATGGGAGGAAGGCCTCTCACCAGTCACTAGGCCGAGAGACCACGGAGCTAAACATGGCTGCTCTTCTTTGCCTCAGAAGCCAGAGTAATTGCAGTTGGAATGGGAGGAAGGCCTCTCACCAGTCACCAGGCCGAGAGACGATCGAGGTAAGCATGGCTGCTCTTCTTTGCCTAAGAAGCCAGAGCAATGGCAGTTGGAATGGGAGGAAGGCCTCTTACCAGTCAATAGGGCGAGAGACCATGGAGCTAAGCATGGCTGCTCTTCTTTGCCTCAGAATCCAGAGCAATGGCAATTGGAATGGGAGGAAGGCCTGTCACCAGTCATTGGGCCGAGAGCCGATGGAGCTAAGCATGGATGTTCTTCTTTGGCTTACAAGCCAGGGCAATGGCAGTTGGAATGGGAGGAAGGCCTCTCAGCAGTCACTAGGCCTAGAGAGCATGGAGCTAAGCATGGCTGCTCTTCTTTGCCTTAGAAGCAGAGCAATGGCAGTTGGAATGGGAGGAAGACCTCTCACCAGTCACTAGGGCGAGACACCATGGAGCTAAGCATGGCTGATGTACTTTGCCTCCGAAGCCAGAGCAATGACAGTTGGAATGGGAGGGAGGCCTCTTACCAGTCACTGGGCTGAGAGACCATGGAGCTAGGCACAGCTGCTCTTCTTTGCCTCAGAAGCCAGAGCAATGGCAGTTGGAATGGGAGGAAGGCCTCTCACCAGTCATCCACTGTGTGCCTGGGAGACTATTGGAGGGTGAGTACTTTTAAATCCAACCCCCCTCTCCCACACTGCACCACTGCACGCTCTCAAGGCCTCCTGGTTGCACTCTCTTGACCATGAAACGAGAAGTACCTTGGCCAGCACTCAGCACTCGCCCCATTTCTGGCAGGAGTGTACCAACGCGCCAGAGAACCCACCCATACCTCCTGGAAGCATTGGGCATTGGACCTCAAGTCCTTTCATGCCCTGCGATCTCCCCCTTTCTCCTCCGCTCGCGCGTTTGCGTATTTGGAAATTTGAAGCTTTTTATATGTTTTCTTCTCTTTCAGATCATGGATGGTTTCCACCAGATGGGGTTTCCGCAGTGCATTGGGGCGGTGGATGGGACGCACATTCTGGTGCGGCCCCCAAAGGGTAGAGGAGAGGAATTCATAAACAGGAAAAGTGCTTTCTCCATACTGCTCCAGGGCACGGTGGATCATTCCGGGAGATTTGTGGACATCGTCCTGGGGTACACGGGGAGAACGCATGACGCGTTTGTCCTCAATCGCTGAACCATGGTTGGGTTCACCCCGATGCTGTGGGGCTAGGGTCTCATACTCCTCTGGTCCGTGCACACTGTCTGGTTTCTCTTCTGCAACCACAGGAAGGAGAAGGCGAGGGAGCAGCACCAGGAGGATGTGGTGGTGGCCACATGAACAGAAGGGGAAGGTAAGAATTTCACACGGCAGACAAAGGTTGAACAAACTTTTTTATTTAGCTCCTGGATACTTGTGCAGCCCAGGGTTTGTGTGCAAACCAATGCAAAGTCTGGGAAGCTGCGGTGGAGAGCAAGGAGAGAAGTTTGCATTGCCACCTCAAAATCAGCCTTTTTGCCCGGAAAAATTCATTTTGCTCCTTCTGTCGCACTCTTCAGCACAACAGGACAGCCCGCCGCCATCTGCCCCAGGTTCCAGCCCGGAAGGTCCGCGAAGGGCGGAGCGGGAAGACCCTTCCTCCTCAAGCCAGGAAAGGCTTGAGATTGTCGGGGGGGAGGAAGGTGAGGTGGTGGCGGAGGAAGGTGAGCAACAAATCGCGGTCCCATCACTCCGATGCTCTTCCGGTGGGGTTCGGATAACACAGCAGCGTTCCTTGTCTTCTATTGGCAGGCCACGCCATGGAAAGCGGCGGAGTCCAGGAGGAGGGGCCCCCGGTGGAGATGCCAGGTCCATCCATGCCTGGTGAGAAACCACACAATTCATGGGTAAATAGAAAAGAAGGTAGTACACGACACGTGTGCAGTCTAACTTTTCCCTCCTCAAAATCTCAATAGGACCTCAACGCCAGCGGCACCCGTCGCCGGTTCGTGCAGCGCTGGCAACTCTGCGCGAGTTGGAGGACCAGGCAAAGCAATTCTGTACGTATGGTAGCTAGCGGGAAGGAGATAACAGACGCAGCACTGCGCTTTCTGTATTGTGGGCCAAGAATTGATGGCTTGACCTTTCTTTCCCTACAGATGAGGCGACGCAAAGGTCCATATCCGAGCTGTCGCAGACAATCGAGGGGCACTACGCCCAATTGAGAAGAAACATAAGAGCTGCGCGGTCGCAACTACACCAGAGTGGGCGTTAAAGTTTTGATAAACAGTTGTTTTATTTTTGTAAATATTTATTAAAGTTCATATTTATATTTCAAGGCTTGCGTCTGACTTTTTTTCACCCCACGCCACCCCCCTTTTGAAAAGCTGGACGGCGAGGGACGTTCGTTTGTGATGCCCGCCTTGCGCTTGGGGGCGAAGAGGTCAGCCGGTACCTGTGCACGGGACTCCACAACGTTAGGACCGCAATACTGTTTGGCGGTGACCCACCGGAAGCGTTGGAAAAGGAAGACCCCTCCGCAGCAGACTGGAGAGACATCGGGGCCGGTTGCAGCCTCAAAGCCTGCAAAGAGAGGGCCCCTTTAGGCTCCGCGGTTACCACGGGCCCCACAACCTTCTCCCAAGGTGTCCAGCAGGTGTCCACGCAGCGCCTGGCAAGAGAAAGGGCCCCTTTAGTCGCTGCTGTCCCCATAGGCCCCCCGCCCCTCCCCACCCCTCTGAAGGGGACTTGAGAAACCTTGAGGCCGGTTGCAGCTTCTGCTGGCCCCCGCAGAGACGCGGTCGAGGTTCTTTCCCCCCAACTTTCTCGCAAGGTGCCCAGCCGGTGTCCATGCAGCGTTTGCAAGGAGGGGGCCCATTGAGAAACCTTGAGGCCGGTTGCAGTTCCCTCCAAGCCCCTGTGGGGACGCGGTCAAGGTTCTTTTCCCCCAACCTTCTCGCAAGGTGTCCAGCAGGTTCCACATGGAGCCAGGAAAGAGAGGGCCCCTCTAGTCGCTGCTGTCCCCATAGGCCCCCCTCCCCTCCCCACTCTTCTGCAGGAGACTGGAGAAACTTTGATGCCGGTTGCAGCTTCCTCCAAGCCCTTGCTGGGACGCGGTCGAGGTTCTTTTCCCCCAACCTTCTCTCAAGGTGTCCAGCAGGTGTCCACGCAGCGCCTGGAAAGAGAGGGCCCCTCTAGTCGCTGCTGTCCCCATAGGCCCCCCTCCCCTCCCCACTCTTCTGCAGGATACTGGAGAAACCTCGATGCCGGTTGCAGCTTCCTCCAAGCCCTTGCGGGGACGCGGTCGAGGTTCTTTTTCCCCAACCTTCTCGCAAGGTGTCCAGCAGGTTCCATCTGGAGCCTGGAAAGAGAGGGCCCCTTTAGTCGCTGCTGTCCCCATAGGCCCCCCGCCCCTCCCCGCCCTTCTGCAGGAGACTGGAGAAACCTTGAGGCCGGTTGCAGCCTCTTCTGGGCCCACTCGGAGACGTGGTCGAGGTTCTTTCCCCCAACTTTCTCGCAAGGTGTCCAGCCGGTGCCCATGCAGCGCTTGCAAGGAGGGGGCCCCTTGAGAAACCTTGAGACCGGTTGCAGCTCCCTCCAAGCCCCTGCGGGGACACGGTTGAGGTTCTTTCCCCGCAACCTTCTCTCAAGGTGTCCAGCAGGTGTCCACATGGAGCCTGGAAAGAGAAACGGCCCCTTTAGTCGCTGCTGTGCCCATAGGACCCCCTCCCCTCCCCACTCTTCTGCAGGAGACTGGAGAAACTTCGATGCCGGTTGCAGCTTCCTCCAAGCCCTTGCTGGGATGCGGTCGAGGTTCTTTTCCCCAAACCTTCTCTCAAGGTGTCCAGCAGGTGTCCACGCAGCGCCTGGAAAGAGAGGGCCCCTCTAGTCGCTGCTGTCCCCATAGGCCCCCCTCCCCTCCCCACTCTTCTGCAGGAGACTGGAGAAACCTCGATGCCGGTTGCAGCTTCCTCCAAGCCCTTGCTGGGACGCGGTCGAGGTTTTTTTTCCCCCAACTTTCTCTCAAGGTGTCCAGCAGGTGTCCACATGGAGCCTGGAAAGAGAGGGCAGTATTAAAATGTGTTCCCCTCCACCCGTCCTCGCAGCTTGCTCGCCACAGTGCGTGGCGAGCTCCCTTTAAAAACTGGGCCAGCAGCACCCCCCACCCCCAACCGCACACATTTTGGCCCCTGCTGCGCACCCGCCCCAGTTGCTTCCATGCTCAAGTCATACCAGGGTAACCGGCATGAGAGCCCCAGAGAACCATTCCATAGCCAAAACGCACCAAACTTGTTTTTAACTTAGTGTTTGAATAATAAGCAAAATGGGAAATTAACCATGGGACCCCTGGACAGCCCCCACGCCGCCCATGCTTTCATTTCACCTCAATTCTGGCCAGGGAAGGGCTCCCCCTCACCCCTTGCATGGCCCCCCGGCTTCCACAGCTGGAGAATGCTCCTGGGTTTTGTAGGCCCGATTTCCTCAGGAGGAGAGGAGATTTGACGTCACATATCCCAAGGCGGTCCACCCAGAAGCCAGGGGCGCCCCAAACCCAAACCCGCAGCCCCCTAAACCGCCAAGAGGCCCATGCGCACGTTCCTTAAATGTTTTAAAATGATAAATAAATATAAAGAAGTGAAAGAACCCATGTACTTGGAATCCTCCCTCTTTTTTCCTGTTCTTCACCGCTTACCGAGTAAAACAAGATGGCGCCGTCCGGCTCTTTGTGGGGCGGGGCCAACCGCTGAGGCTGGCCACGCCCACGTCCCGCCCTCCGTGGCTCCCATGGGCGAGTAAGTGCATACTGCGCTTCCACACACGTTCGCAAGTGCGCAAAAACGCGAATCGGCGGAAAAACCACATTTCTCAAGGTTTTCAAAAAGTGCGCACAAACGCCAGTTCGGACCGTGCCTATGCGGATTGACGTGTGGAAACGAAAAAATAAATGCGATCAAACGCACCACAAGGTGTGGAAGACCTTCATTAGAGGTCGCATTGCTCCGTTTTATATACATGTGTGGAAAGGGCCTACGTGAGGTAATTTCTGAGGTAAAATCAACCCCCAAGGGAGGGAAGCGTTGTGGGGAAAAAAACACACAAAGGAAAAGGGCAGGATTGCACAAAATATTTCATCACTCAATAAATATATTCCAGTAGGAAGAGGAGAAAGAAACGGGGCGTTTTAGAAGTAGCTGGAAGAGTGGGAAGGCAGGGGACGAAGTGGAGTTATTCCGGCTAAACTGGGACATTTTGAGGATTTGCTTTATGAAAGCTGCAAATGTGGCTAAAGTAGGGATGGGAAAAGTGGGGCTCAAGGACTGCATGTGCCCTCCAGCTCCCAAAACTGAGGAACCCCCTCCATTTTAAAAAAGTTGGTGGTCTTTTGGGGTGACTTCAGCCCCTCCCCAAATGGTGCAAATAGCACCCCTCAAATCAGTACCTCCTTCCCCTTCTGGAACAGGGTTTCCCAAAATGGGCTGTACTTTTTCAGGAGCCCTAGGATCCTTATTTATTTATTTATTTATTTGTTTATTTCATTCACCAGCAACTTTTACCTCAAGAAAGATGGGTTCTTATTGTTGTTTTGTGCCTTTATAAGGAGTGAAAGAGTATCGGCAAAATATACAGCATTTTCCCCATCTTTTTCCCTGGTCTACTCTGCAGGGCTGGTGGAAACCCTTCAGTTCAGGGAGGGCATTGCCTGCTGAAAGGCCTAAACCAAAGGATCTCTTGGCCTTTAGTTAACCAAAGTGCCTCCATTTTGAGTTCTGGGCTCCCAGCACTTCCTGCCACCACATTTCTCCTCCTCCTTCCCTGCTGAGCAGAAGCCACTGTGACTCAGGGTTCGTTCCTGATGGTTGAGCAGAAGTTACTTTTTTTTTAATCAACCAGCTGTCAGAGTTTTAGTCCTGGATTCTGAGTATATTCTAAGAGGAGCTGCCATGGAAGTTGTGAGGGGGGTGTTGGTGTTTTTCTGAGGTAGTTTCTGAGGAAAAAATGAACCCCAAGGGAGGGAAGCGTTATAATAATAATTTCATAACAAATATTAATTAATTATGGTATTATTAATGATATTATAATTAATTAATATGGATTGTGTTGTGTTGTTAATTAATTAATATTAAGGCTCTCCAGCAGGATCCAGAAGGTTCCAGAAGGTTCCAGAAGGTTGGAATGGGAGGAAGGCTTCTTACCAGTCACTAGGCCGATAGATCATCGAGCTAAGCATGGCTGCTCTTCTTTCCCTCAGAAGCCAGAGCAATGGCACTTGGAATGGGAGGAAGGCCTTTCACCAGTCACTAGGCCGAGAGACCATGGAGATAGGCACGGCTGCTCTTCTTTGCCTGAGAAGCCAGAGCAATTGCAGTTGGGATGGGAGGAACGCCTCTCACTAGTCACTAGGTCGAGAGACCATGGAGCTAAGCATCGCTGCTCCTCTTTGCCTCAGAAGGCAGAGCAATTGCAGTTGGAATGGGAGGAAGGCCTCTTGCCAGTAACTAGACCGAGAGACCATCGAGCTAAGCATGGCTGTACTTCTTTGCCTCAGAAGCCAGAGCAATGGCAGTTGGAATGGAAGGAAGGCCTATAACCAGTCACTAGGCCGAGAGACCATCAAGCTAAGCATGCCTGCTCTTCTTTGTCTCAGAAGCCAGAGCAATGGCAGTTGGAATGGGAGAAAGGTCTCTCACCTATCACTGGGCTGAGAGACCATGGAGCTAAGCAAGGCTGCTCTTCTTTGCCTCAGAAGCCAGAGCAATGGCTGTTGGAATGGAAGGAAGCCCTCCTACCAGTCACTCGGCCGAGAGACCATGAAGCTAAGCATGGCTGCTCTTCCGTACCTCAGAAGCCAGAACAATGGCAGTTGGAATGGGAGGCATACCTCTCACCAGTCACTGGGCCGAGAGACCATGGAGCTAAGCATGGCTGCTTTTCCTTACGTCAGAAGCAGAGGAATGACAGTTGGAATGGGATGAAGGGCTCTCACCAGTCACTGGTCTCAGAGACCATGCAGCTAAGCATGGCTGCTCTTCTTTGCCTCAGAAGCCAGAGCAAGGGCAGTTGGAATGGTAGGAAGGCCTGTCACCAGTCATTGGGCCGAGAGCCGATGGAGCTAAGCATGGATGTTCTTCTTTGCTTTACAAGCCAGGGCAATGGCAGTTGGAGTGGGAGGAAGGCCTCTTACCCGTTACTAGGCCGAGAGACCTTGGAGCTAAGCATGGCTGCTCTTCTTTGCCTCAGAAGCCAGAGCAATGGCTGTTGGAATGGGAGGAAGGTCTTCCACCAGTCACTGGACCCAGAGACCAGGGAGCTAAGCATGGCTGCTCTTCTTTGCCTCAGAACCTAGAGCAATTGCAGTTGGAATCGGAGGAAGGCCTCTTACAAATCACTAGGCCGAGATACCATGGAGCTAAGCACGGCTGCTCTTCTTTGCCTCAGAAGCCAGATCAATGGGAATTGGAATTGGAGGAAGGCCTCTTACCAGTCACTAGGGCAAGATACCATGGAGCTAAGCATGGCTGCTCTTCTTTGCCTCAGAAGCCAGAGCAATGGTAGTTGGAATGGGAGGAAGGCCTCTTACCAGTCACTAGGGCGAGATACCATGGAGGTAGTCACGGCTCCTATTCTTTGCCTCAGAAGCCAGAGCAATGGCAGTTGGAATGGGATAAAGGCCTCTTGCCAGTCACTAGGCCTAGAGACCATGGAGCTAAGCATGGCTGCTCTTCTTTACCTCAGAAGCCAGAGTAATG
Source organism: Ctenosaura bakeri (assembly GCA_948474755.1). Lineage (NCBI taxonomy): Eukaryota > Metazoa > Chordata > Lepidosauria > Squamata > Iguanidae > Ctenosaura > Ctenosaura bakeri. The sequence goes on from CAOLHI010006956.1 coordinate 31,856, forward strand.
GCAGTTGGAATGAGAGGAAGTCCTCTTGCCAGTCACTAGACCGAGAGACCATGGAGCTAAGCATGGCTGCTCTTCTTTGCCTCAGAAGCCAGAGCAATGGCAGTTAGAATGGGAGGAAGGCCTCTCACCAGTCAGTGGGCCGAGAGACCACGGAGCCAAGCATGGCTGTTCTTCCTTGCCTCAGAAGCCAGAGCAATGGCAGTTGGAATGGAAGGAAGTCCTTTAACCAGTCACTAGGCCGAGAGACCATGAAGCTAAGCATGGCTGCTCTTCTTTGCCTCAGAAGCCAGAGCAATGGCAGTTGGAATGGGAGGAAGACCTCTCACCTATCACTGGGATGAGAGACCATGGAGCAAAGCATGGCTGCTCTTCGTTGCCTCAGAAGCCAGAGCAATGGCAGTTGGTATGGGAGGAAGGCCTCTCACCAGTCACTGGGCCGAGAGACGATGGAGATAAGCATGGCTGCTTTTCTTTGGCTAAGAAGCCAGGGCAATGGCAGTTGGAATGGGAGGAAGCCCTCCTACCAGTTACTCGGCCGAGAGACCCTGAAGCTAAGCATGGCTGCTCTTCCGTACCTCAGAAGCCAGAACAATGGCAGTTGGAATGGGAGGAATACCTCTCACCAGTCACTGGTCCGAGAGACCATGGAGCTAAGCATGACTGCTCTTCTTTGCCTCAGAAGCCAGAGGAATGGTAGTTGGAATGGGAGGAAGGCCTCTCACCAGTCACTAGGCCGAGAGACCATGGAGCGAAGCATGGCTGCTCTTCTTTGCCACAGATGCCAGAGCAATTGCAGTTGGAATGGGAGGAAGGCCTCTCACCAGCCACTGGGCTGAGAGACCGTGGAGCTAAGCATGGCTGCTCTTCTTTACCTCTCAAGCCAGAGGAATGGCAGTTGGAATGGGAGGAAGGCCTCTCACCAGTCACTAGGGCAAGAGACCATGGAGCTAAGAATGGCTGCTCTTCGTTGCCTCAGAAGCCACAGCAATAGCAGTTGGAAAGGGAGGAAGGTCTCTGAGTAGTCACTTGGCCTAGAGACCATGGAGCTAAGCAAGGCTGCTGTTCTTTACCTAAGAACCCAGAGCAATGGAAGTTGGAATGGGAGGAATGCCTTTCACGAGTCACTAGGCCGAGAGACCATGGAGCTAGGCATGGCTGCTCTTCATTGCCTCAGAAACCAGAGCAATGGCAGGAATGGGAGGAAGGCGTCTTACCAGTCACTGGGCCTAGAGACCATCGATCTAGGCATGTCTTCTCTTCCTTGCCTCAGAAGCCAAAGGAATGCCACTTGGCATGGGAAGAAGGCCTCTTCCCAGACAATGGGCCAAGACCATGGAGCTAGGCGTGGCTCCTATTCTTTGCCTCAGAAGCCAGAGGAATGGTAGTTGGTATGCGAGGAAAGCCTCTTGCCAGTCACTGGTCCGAGAGTCCATGTAGCTAAGCATGGCTGCTCTTCTTTGCCTCAGAAGCTAGAGCAATGGCAGTTGGAATGAGAGGAAGGCCTCTTCCAGTCACTGAGCCGAGAGACCACGGAGCTAAGCATGGCTGCTCTTCTTTCCCTCAGAAGCCAGAGCAATGGCAGTTGGAATGCGAGGAAGTCCTCTCAGCAGTCACTAGGCCGAGAGACGATGGAGGAAAGCATGGCTACTCTTCTTTGCCTCCGAAGCCAGAGCAATGGCAGTTGGAATGGGGGGAAGGCCTCTTACCAGCCAGTGGGTCGAGAGATTATGGAGTTAGGCACGGCTGCTATACTTTCCCTCAGAAGCAAGAGAAATGGGAGTTGGAATTGGAGGAAGGCCTCTCACCAGTAACTCTGCCGAGAGACCATGGAGCTAAGCATGGCTGCTCTTCTTAGCCTCAGAAGCCAGAGCAATGGCAGTTGGAATGAGAGGAAAGCCTCTCACCAGTCACTAGACCGAGAGACCACGGAGCTAAGCATCGCTTCTCTTCTTTGCCTGAGAAGCCGGAGGAATGGCAGTTGGAATGGGAGGAAGACCTCTCACCAGTCACTAGACCGAGAGAGCATCGACGTAAGCATGGCTTTCCTTCTTAGCCTGAGAAGCCAGATGAATGGCAGTTGGAATGGGACGAAGGCCTCTTAGAAATCACTGGGTCGAGAGACCATGTAGCTAGGCAAGGCTGCTCTTCTTTTCCGCAGAAGTCAGAGGAATGGCAGTTCGAATGGGAGGAAGGCCTCTTACCAGTTATTAGGGCGAGACACCATGGAGCTAAGCATGGCTGATCTACTTTGCCTCCGAAGCCAGAGCAATGACAGTTGGAATGGAAGGGAGGCCTCTTACCAGTCACTGGGCTGAGAGACCATGGAGCTAGGCACAGCTGCTCTTCTTTGCCTCAGAAGCCAGAGCAATGGCAGTTGGAATGGGAGGAAGGCCTCTTACCAGTCACTGGGCCGAGAGACCATGGAGCTAAGCATGGCTGCTCTTCTTTTACTCAGAAGCCGGAGCAATGGCAGTTGGAATGGGAGGAAGGCCTCTTACCAGTCACTGGGCCGAGAGACCATGGAGCAAAGCATGGCTGCTCTTCTTTGCCTCAGAAGCCAGAGCAATGGCAGTTGGAATGGGAGGAAGTCCTCTCAGCAGTCACTAGGCCGAGAGACAATCGAGCTAAGTATGGCTGCTCTTCTTTGCATCAGAAGCCAGAGCAATGGAAGTTGGAATGGGAGAAAGGCCTCTCACCAGTCAAACGGCCGAGAGACCACAGAGCTAAGCATGGCTGTTCTTCTTTACCTCAGAAGCCAGAGCAATGGCAGTTCGAATGGAAGGAAGGCGTCTAACCTGTCATTAGGCCGAGAGACCATGGA
>CAOLHI010006957.1:0-21583 GCA_948474755.1 Ctenosaura bakeri
TCCTGTGTGGGTATAGGAGTTGGAGGTATGCTACAGGCATATTTTCACCTCAGGCAGCACAATGTCCTGAGTCAGTCCTGAAAGCATTATCAATTTTGTCAACATGATCAAGAATCTTCATCACTAGTCACATGTAGGAACACTACTGTGAAGTCAATGGTTGTAGAAAGCACTTTTTGCTGCTTCTCAGCTGCAGTTGCATTTTCTACAGTACGCCAAAATATATGCTTATCTCCACTGAAGTTGCAATCATATATATAAACCACTGGGGAGTGAATGAAGTTGGGACTTACTTCTGAGTAAATATGTATGGGCTTTTCAATCATGCAGACATTTTTAAAAAAATGCATTTTAATTTGTGACCCGGTCTAAAGGAACCTGAATGTAAATGCCTGTATCAGTTACAATATATATTTAGTTGCAGTAAATTTGCTATGTTTAGACATGAGCCTAAGAATGTTTGATATTAAGAAGAAAGCTTTTGATATAGTGGTCTTTCAGTTACTCTTTTGAATCATTGACTGGCTGACCATTTTGTGCATTTTGTGATTTTAACTTGATGTATAAGGACAGCTTGAACTCAAAGGTTTTTGCTGTTGTGTGTCTTCAAGTCATTTCTGACCTATGGTGACCATAATGCAAACCTAAAGCAGAGTTTTCTTAGCAAGATTTGATCAGGAGGTTTGTCTTGGCCTTCCTCTGAGGCTGAGAGAGTGTGACTTGTCCAGTGGATTTCCATGGATGTGGGGATTTGAACTCTAGTCTCCAGAGTTGCAGTCCAACACGCAAACACAGTTCTTTGTACCTTTAATTCTGATCTTCAGTATAGCCAATCTGACCTAACAGATAAATGAACATTTATAGCAATCATCTATTCTTCCAATTAAGTATTTTTCAGTAAGACACATGTTGGTAGTCCTCAAGATTAAAGACAGTTTCTCATCCATTGGTTGTCTCACCAGAAAAAAAGTGGATTAAACCTTAAAGAAAAAGCAAAAATTCCTATGAAAAGTAAACGAAGATCAAAATCTTATTGGTGACTTATATGGGCAGAAAGCTCACTAACATTGTCAGTGAGTCCCTTTCCACCTGAGGTGTAGCAATGATAGGGGACTGCAGAAGAAGTTTTCTATATTAGGAGACAGAAGTGCCCTGCCAGCTCCAGAGCAGTTTTATCTCTTGATGGGGATTGTTTTTCTGCTCTCCTCCCTCCCATATTATCAATGGCCCTTCTCCTCTTCAATCATGTCACCTTCTTGTGTACCTCTTCCTCTTTTGCCAGCATAGTTATGCTGTAAAACAGGATCTTAAATGAAATGTGATCAAAGTGTTAAAGAAAAATAAAGAAAAATCCATAATACACAAGCAAGAGGCTCCACCAGCAACATAAGAACACCTGTAGAGGTGAAGGAAAGGATAAACTGAAAAAGACGTGGGAAAAGGAGGAGAAAGGCAGCTACAGTGGCAACAGGAGAGAAAAGCTGCCAGTTTTGTACTGCCTGCTTCTTTAATGCCTTGTTTCTGGGCCAAGGCTGTAGGGAAAGACTGTCTTGGACAATCTGACTTGGTTCTGTGGTACTCCAAGAAACCAGACAGTAAAGAAACAAGTGACAGCCTTTCCTGCCACTGATGCTTCCACTGCTGCCCCTCTGTGCAATTGTGCCTATAGTGAAATCAATGTAGCTAACCAATACATAAGCACAGTACCTGGATAGATCCCAACCACAACCTTCATGTAATAAAACATATCATTTACTTGTGACCAAACATGCACATTCAGAGTAACTGCTGCTTGAACATTATATAGGGATTGTTGCCTCCACATTTGCAATACAGACCATTTTTATTTTCAGCCTGCTGAACATATTTAAAGGCAGCAGTTCAAGGCAATGCCATTCTGCCTTATTTATACACAACATTAGATTTTTCTGCTCCTTTTAAAACATCTTATAGCAAAACCTGAGGCAGAAAACAGAGAAAAGAAAGACAAATGACGGATTAAATCACACTAAGATGTGCACTTTTGCAGTTTAGGTCATTCATGTTAATGGCATAGAATCTACACATGCAAGTTATATATACTTGTCTCTACTTTTAAATATTTTATGACAGTTTAGCCCCAGATTGTGTAACCGACATTTCCATTTAAAAAAAAAATAGCTAGGTTTCAGTAGAATTTGCATGACATTAAGTGAAATGTGATAATAATTTCTGTAATCCTTTTGTAACAGATCTGTAAAATATTTACTTTAATATTTAAATTCTGTATTGCCACTTTTAGGATGCTAATCTTTTTGAGATTGCCGCACAAATTTCAGTTCTGACAACTTCTCATTATACTAAAGCATAAATGAGAAAAAGGGAAAGCCAGTAACTCTACACAAAGAGAAGTATAAGTGGGTGCTTTGCCAGCTAATATATGCAAGGATGTTTCATTTTGTTTGAACAAAAACTTTCTTGTATATGATCTTATAAGGCTAAAAATGTTGAAAACAAATCTTTGAGCAACCTCCTTGGTGATACAGCTAGATCTACTGAGTGAGTCAGTACTTCATCCTAGCTGATTCCAAAGCTCTTGACAATAAATTGGTTCTAAATGGATGGCTGATATATGACTCTTCAACACAATCAATTTACTAAATTTAAAGGGGCAGTGTTCTAAACTATTTGTTAAGTTCATTATTTCTTCTTTTAGGTGACAGCAGTAACCCCAGGTATAGCAAATGCTTCTTAAATTCAAATGAGCTTTGGACAGTTTATTAGGTAATTACCCACATACAGTACCATCTACCAACCAAAGGGGTTTCCAGGAAATACCAGATGTATTTGAAGCAAGGAAAGTGGTGGGGGGAATCAATGCTATTCTCTTAAAACTGAATATCAATTTACGAGGCCTGCTGCTCAGTCAATGAAATTGGAGGTTTATTTGATATAAAATGAAAGGCATATATACCTCAGCAGCACTTTTGCTTCATCACAGATCAATATTTATATGAAATGTCTCATCCTGTGACTCCTTCAGTAATTATTATAGCTGTCATGCAGTCAAAGAAATGGTGAGTTTAATTAATTGATTAATATTTCACAGTTCACAGTCCAGAGAAGACACCATCTCAGGCATTATCATCTGTGTGAAAGAGAAGGAGGATTTCTTCTCTAAAATGGTTCCATCCACCCACCATTTTTCCTCTTCTATCATAAAAAACTTAAGTGTCATCTGTTTCCAAGTAATGAGAGTAGATGGAGTTAAGAACATGGGATTGGGCAAGGACAGAATAGCAAGGCCAAAGCAAAGTTTGTGGGAGCAGAATGAGATTACCAGTTTCAATATTTTCCCACCAAGCATAGCAAAGCACAGTGCAATTCTGTGCAAGACTACACAGAAATAATCCTCATGCATCAACTTACTGCTCTTCAAGGTACAGCTCAATTCCTCCAATAGCTCAATGGTGTGCAAAGCATGGCTCAGTCCCATTCAAGAGCATCACAACATACAAAAAGACCAAAAAAAAAAAATACAGAACAACTGTTCCATTCCATGTACTACCTTCTTGATCTGCAAAGTACAACTCAGTTCCATGCAACAGCATATTGATGCTTATGCATAATGAATGTGTGTATGTGTTTCTTTTTGCAACATATGAAGAGTCAAAATAGACATGGCATTATATATGTCTTTGCACTAAATGTTCAGGTTCTTTAAAAAGTGCAAACGTGTCAGTAGGGAGACTGTTATTTATCAAACTCACAGCAAATATGGAGAGAGAATGCAGGCATTTCCCTCACTCTCCTGGCCCCATGGAAAATCCCTCTTTGAAAGCTGATAAATCCCTCATAGCACTGAGGAAGGATATCCTCCCAGTACAAACAGCTTTTCCATAAGCCTTCATTGGGAGTAGTAAAATAAATCCATTAACCTTCTTCCTTTCCTTTCTGTGTAATTTTTGCTTGTGTTCTTATGCTCATTCTTTCCCATGTCTTCACTTATTTGGAATTCATAATCTGCACAAAAATTTGCACTGCAATTCATATTTGCATAACTATGCTTAAACATACTCTCTTGAAATGTGTGCATTTTAAAATGTGTCATACGCATTTCTGAGACAAGATCTGGAAAATCTAGGAATGGCGAAAGCTGGAAGATATATAGTTTCTACTCTATATATCAGTGTGGAAGGTATGGATCAGTACAGCTTTTTACTAAAGTTCATTCTAAACAATGGTAAGAACTTACCATAAAAACAAAAATATGCTCATATACCTACAAACTATCCTGGACAGCCTTGAACTTAGTTGTTCAGAACCTCATTTTGTATTTTGGGCTAAATAAGATCTTATCAAGAAATTGCACTTGATTCATAATATATCAAGGCACTTTGGATTGAAGAAATTCATATTCCAAGGCAAGTAATTATCAATTTCAGTAATACCACTAATGGATGACTTTATGAGAGGAAATAAAAGCCAAGACCCTATTAAATGCCTGTGGAGCAGAAAGTCAGCATAGTAATGTGGGTCTCTGCTGCTTGCATTACATGTATAAATTACCCCTATCTGATAGACACATCTTCTGCTCATGCAACAAGGTCCTGGTTGCTTCACTGTGGAGGAGTGAAAATGTCAAACAGGCTGCTGTGCTAACAGTTTGGCTCAGTAGGATCTTGGCCAAGGTCTTTGCAAATAATCTGCAGGATACTGATGCCAAGAACAGAAATAGTGGTTTAACAAAGCATGAAAGGTATATATCAAATAGGAATGCTAACATCTTTCTTTAAAAGCATCATGTTTTTCCATCACTGTTCATAGAATCTCTTGCCCAACAGTGCACATGCTAGTAGAAATACATGGTGAAAGCAGTCTTGCATAATCCTTGGTCATTTCCGCACTAGGCTGTTATAGCGTGAGGATTCCACTTTCAACATCCTCTGGAATCCTGGGGTTTGCAGTTTCAGGAGGGGCCACCTGACATCTTTTTATTTCCCATGCTTTATGCATTAGTTGCAGTGGCATCTGAGACCATGGGTCACTCCCCTTAGCTGCTTACTTAAGTTTCTTTCAGTCCCATTGTGGGATTCCTGTACTGTTTGCCCCATTGTCTGTATAAAATTTTAAAAAACCAACAACAACTGGTGTCTATGAAAGGACTCCACAGGTGCTGATATTTCCAAATGGGCCTCTCCTGAAGATCTATACATCCAGGCTACTTCCTAAGAAGATGACTAGCTCTTTAAATGGACATCCCCAAGCTGTTTAGGGCTTCAGCATTTAACCAATTATTTGAATTGGTTCTGCAAAGCAAGTGGCAGCTACAGTGTTTCAGGATCAAAGCAATATGATATTGATAACAACAGCAGTTAGCAGCTTGACTACTTCATGTTGCACCAAGTAATGTTCACAGACATTTTTCAAGATTAACTGTACAATGAGCATACAGCAGAAGCAACTGAAGTCCAGACATAATCTAATAAAGGCCTTAATAATGTCAAGTAATATCAACTCAAGAAATATCATAGCTGTGCACTATGAGAAATGGTTTAAAATCAATCCTTATCCCTGTTGCATATGGAAATTCATAGACAGTACAAGGAAAACAATAGATTATTACTCTGAATTTTTAGAAGGAATGCAGACCCCTACAGAGCAGGCTGAATTGCTGTTCCTGAGCCACACTTTCTATTGATCAATGACACCTCTGTTAATGATGACTCTGTTAATTTTTTTGTTTGTTAACAGTTTGTTAGTAGTTTGTTTTTGAAGGAGTGTTTGATGTAATTTTAATATGTGTAATATTTAATTTTTTAAAAAAAAATGACATTCATACTTTTCTGGACAATATCTTACAGATTCCCCTAATCAGCATGATCAGTGGCCAGGATGTCTGTGGATTCCTGGGAAATGCAGTCCAAAAAATTTTTTTTTCTCAAGCTCTGAAATACCCAGTCAATGAGGTACAACATAAAGAATCATCAGGGCAAGTTCTAACCTTACAGCTTTGAGATAATCCTTAGAAAACATATAGGTTATCCCTGAGTTGATAGGAAAAATCCATACCTATCAACCTGATTTCTAAACCAGGTAAGAATTGTTTACCCATTGAGAATTGTAAGAATTGTTTATCCATTGATACCTACACAGAGGAAAACCTTTGAGATACAGCACCTCACAAAGAACACTACACTTGATGCTCTGTCTTTGTCCTTGATATAAATACATACCTACAATCACAAGTCCACAAAAGTTGGCTTTATTTAATGATCAACAATTTTTGTGGTCACCACTGACTCCCTTTGAGTCCTATGACATGTACAAATCTCTGGAAGAATTGTTAACTGTCATCATGTTGCTCTTGACTTATGGTGGCCTTATGGATGAGAGATCCCCAAGTCACTCTATCATAAACTGTCCTGGTCAGGTGTTGCAGATTCAGGGATGTGTCTTCCTTAATTGAGTCTATCTATCTGTAATGAGGTCCTCCTTTTTTCATACGTTACCAAGCTGTACTCACTTTTCTAATGAGTCATGTCTTCTCATGACATGACAAAGTACAACGGCTTCAGTTCAGTTGTGATAGGCTGTCCTGATGTGGCAAGATAGCCTTTTGAAGCCTTTTAAGCCCTATGAGAGTTCTCACCTTGAGAACAATACTAACTACTTTTAAAAACATGTTTTCAGCAATTTGCAAAAGCATATTTTTCTGAAAGACCAGCAGACTTTCCCTTTGTAAACCAAGCACACATGCAATGGGCACAAAAAACAAAAGCACAAATACTACACTGCTGCAGAATCATGGGAATAAAAACAAGTATTCTATGAGATACAAGTTCTACAAAGAAAAATGAATAAAGAAAAAAAAACTACAAGAATTTCCCACTTTTATAAAGTTTTTAAGCCTTGAAATTAATAATTTAACATATCCATTATCTGTTCAACAAATCTTGCCGAGAAACTCCCCATGATAGGTTCACCATAAGTCAGTTTTCAAAGGAGAGACACATGATGGTTAGAAAGAACCTTCCCCTGTCAGTGGCACTTGGTTGATATGTGCCTTCACATCACATCTGACTTATGGCAGCCCTAAGGAGAACCTATCACAGGAGCCCTTTCCACATTAGAGTGTTATAGCGCTATGATTCCACTTTCAACATCCTATGGAATCCTGGGGTTTGCAGTTTCGGGAGGGGGCGGCTCCCGACAGTTAACAATTCTTCCAGAGATTTGAAAGTGGAATCATAGTGCTATAACACTCTAGTGTGGAAAGGGGCAGGGTTTTCTGGGGAAGAGCTATTCAGAGGAAGTTTGTCATTGTCTTCCTCAGGGGATGAGAAAGTATTATTTGCTGATGGTCCCCCAGTGGGTTTCCATGGCTGAGTTAGGATCTGAACCCTGGTCTCCAGACTTGTAGACCAATGCTCAAACCTCTACACCACCTTTGCTGCCATAGGTAGAGTTTCCACCTCCTATACATAGCTGAACCTTAGGGACATTAGTTAAAACTCTCAAGGTGGCCATGTTGTAAATTGTCTACCTTATACGTCCATTTTTCTGTGAATTCTGCAACACAACGTTAGTCTGGGGAGCTAACTGTACTGTCTCAACAGTTTACAATTGAGCATAAAAATAATAATCAATTTATAAATAATGATAACAAGTTTACATCAATGAAGAGGGGAAGACTCTCTAATCAACTGGATATAAGGAAATTCTTCTAGGCAGATGTAGGGCTTTGGCCCCCCCCATGTAATGAGCATATAACCAGTAATTATACAAACCAGAACTGCAGCTAATAAAAAATATGCTAAGCAAAATCACTGTGCACTTTCATCACTTAGAATCAACATTCATAGAATATGATCAGTTTTGTGAAAAATTGTAATCTTCACCTACTGAAGCTGCATAATTTCTCAGTGTACTGTGTCTATGTTTGTGTGTAAAGAGAAACAGAAAACAGCAGACAGCAGCCGTCTGCTTTGTGGTATATGCTGCCCTAGACGGGATGACTGAGTAGTAGGGAAATATTTGCATGCCTAGATTTCAGCATCCCATATGGACTAACTGTGAAACCTGAATCAACACAAACATCACTCACTAGTTATTCAGGGCTCAGTATATGAGTAGAAGTGGTTAAATGAGAGAGAGAGACTCTTTTTTCTGTCTCTGGCATTTTATGTCCCATCAAACTTGTCAGCCAGACAACTGCAAAGACTCGAGTGTGCCTCATGCTAACCAAATGGTTGCTAAGCTGTCTGACATCTCTTTTCACTCATTCCGTTTGCCAAGATGATATGCACAGGTCTCAGCAGAAGCAACAGTGTCAGCTCCTCATTATGCTACAGAGATTTCCTTGCACTGAATACTAAACTGCACAGCAGACAGACATTGTTCAAATAGTACCTTTGATGGAACTTTGCTGTGAAGACAAATACTACAGGGGTTCTCTCATCACTTACATTTTTTTTATCTTTGATTACTAAAGTGGCAACCTCCAAAGATGTCCCCTGGCATTGCTGTGAGGTACTTGAAAGCTTAATGGTCTGAACACTCGATAAAATGGCTATTTACCAAATGATGTAAATAAGCCATTTTCTCACACAGTACTTTTCTGTATCCATTTTTTTTAGGGGGGGGGAATTATTTCTGTGCCTTTATTTTAAACTTAAACCAACTGGTTATTGTTGTCTTCTGTCTCCAAATAACTAATTAAATAATTATATTTCCTGTTTTTCATTAAAATAATCATGATTTCTTTGAAAATATACAAATACTGGGAAAAGTAGGTATTTCCTTTAAATAGCACAACTGCTCCTTTCAAATTAAAAATCAAGTTTTGAGTTTTTCTATCCTGTTCTTTTGAAACCAAAAGGAAAACTGCCTCCCAGAAGACACAATATACCTGAAATCCTGCATGGCTCAGCATAGTGTAGTAGGTCTACATGCAGTCTTACAATAGACTGAGCCACACACCACCACCACCACTACCTTCCTGGTTTGCTGAACAGCCTCTGAAGCCCTCTGCATGGCCATTCAACATTTCATGGGAAGTGGGTGGGATGGAAGAAGCATCTTTCTACATTCCTATAACTAGATGTGAAATAAGTACATCACCACAGAGATCCACCAGGATCTTCCAAAGATCTCAGCTCTGATATTCATCATTTAACTCCATAATGAGATGCTTCTGCATTCCTGCACACTCCCCACAAAGCACATAAATGGCCATGCATAGAACTTCAGAAGCTGTTCAGTAAGTTGGAGGGCTTTGAGCACTGCCAAGGGAGGAAGGGGATACAAGCCTCATCAGTGCCACAAAAAACGACATATACATGCATGAGGGAAGCTTATGTGAACTCATATCCCTAACAGGAAATCAGCTGTATCCTCTCTTTGTTCATTTACTGTCCTACTGCAGAAATAAGAAATCAGACAAAAATCATGGGTCTAAATAGGGTGACTTTATTTAACTAGTTAACTGTTTAACTTGTGAACTGCAAAGAGGGATCTACCCAGCTAGGGCAGGGAGTCCCCACTTGACCTTCTCTCCAGCCACCCCTGTGTGAGGCCCCTGAGCCTTGGGAGCAATTTAAGTGCACTGGGTTGTTAGTTGGCTGGTCTTTATTGCTTGGACAGTTTCAAAGCAATCCCTGCGCTCAAGACCTAAACCTTAAAGGAAGGATGTTCCCCAGACCAACTCCAAAGGGTAATTTCCTTCATCAACTCCTGGGTCTTGCAACCTAAAGAAGGAATTCTGGAGACCACTCCTTCATCAATCAATGACTGCTTGTGCTCCCTGTCACTAATTTCCTTTCCACCCTGGTTCATCCTGCCTATAACCAAAACAAAGAATACTATTGTGTGAACTTTAGGAGACAAACATATAATTTGCTGAGACTGAATAGCACTTAGGTAAAACCCCATTGCTGCAGCAGTTGAAGCAACCCTGATATGAAAGGATTGCATACCAGATTTGTATTTCCCTATTCCCAGTTCAGATAAGGCCTAAGAAGTGAGTGTCCAAAATTGAAATTTTGCAAACAACAGCTCTTCTGCCCCCTACCAGTTCAAATTTGGGGATTTATCCTGATCTCCATATTGCCCCACCTATACCAATGTCCCTTTTGTACCTGGATCCATCTTTGACTCTTTCGGTTGTATAGAGATGTACTTCCTTACCAAAAAACAAAAAAAACAAAACAAACCCCTATATTCCAATATGTGGCTAGACTGATTACCTTCACCCCTTCCACTACCAATTCACTTACATGGAAGATGCTGAAAAATGCTGTCAGAACCACTGCCTGGACCAAATAGGCTTCATAGGGCAAGGCAAACACCTGTCTTTTCAATCTGCCTACCCCTTTCTGCATTACTGGGAATGGCTGCTTACAGTCTCCATTGTATAGCCTGAAGGAGCACAGTTTGCAAGACCTGGGCCTTTTGCAAAAAAAAAAAAAAAAAAAAAGGCTAATGTGGCAAACTTCTCTCTAATGGACAGTGAAGTAAGTCACTCATTGTTTCTATATTTGGAAAACTCTTTCACCACCCTGATATAGTTACATTCTCATGCTAGGAACCAAGGAAAGCCTGGTGGCTCTCTGGCCTCTGGTAACTGCTGTCTGAATTGCTCCATCTGTTCCAAAGAGAAAGAATAGGTAATGTCCCCACTACAGGACATGATATGAAAAGAATAGTGAAATGAGAACACCAGAGGGTGAAGGCATGGAAAAGCCTTAAGAGCCAGGCAGGTTTTGAAGTCAAGGAATAATAACATGGATTGCAGTAAGGTTATCACACCAAAAATGGATGGAGGAGTTAGATTGACTAATCAAGGACAAATTGGCCAACATAGTGGGCTGAAATGGCTATTGCATCACCAGCCTAGACCACTGGGAAGATGCAGGGAGGAAAAAGAGTCTTGAAAAATAACACCCATAGACAATCATCTGTCAAGGGAAAGGAGATTCTTCTGCCTCTTTCATCAATTATCTCTTGCCCTGAAGAGATTACACCAGCTCTTGGAGTGATCCCCATGCATGTCCTCCTATTGGATCCAAGGAAGTAGTATGTTCAGCATGTTAGCTGATGTTATTTATGATATATCTGTCCTTATAAGTTAACAAGAAAACTGTTTCTCCAAAGCTCAAGTCCCATTTATTACAATGGGTCTGCTCTAATTAAATGTTATGAAATGAAACAATTATTGATACAAACAAAGGATGTGTGTGTGCGTGTGCATGCGTGCGTGTACACAGCCTTACCTCATACTAGTTCCGGTAATAATTTATCACTGTAACCTGATAGAAACCTCTTTGGAAAATGTCAATCTTATTGGAAATAATTCTCAGATACCATTTCAAAGCCAAGCTTATACAAGGTCAGAGAAGTCAGGGTTAATGCCACTTAAGCTGTATTTATGCTTCCTCTAGCCCGAGTTGAACTTTGCATTCTTTTTCCATAGGAAACAAATAAATTCAAATAGACACAACACAGATAAGATACATGCTTAGAAGCAGCCTAATAGAACTGGGCTCACTAAGAATGTAAAAATGAAAACATTTATCAAAATCTTAGTAACTTTCTCAGTGTTCCTGAGCAGTTCTTACCAACCTTAATTCAAATGAGACAAGCTGTAAGTGAATGAAGATCAGCTCATCCACCCATCCTGAACTTCACCTTCAACCTTCAGTGATATGTAGTTCCCAGAATGATAAACCTTCCTACCGCTTTGATAAATAGTTTCAAGAACACATCAGTCACTTCATAACACATCCATCTCTAGTCCACAGATAGTTGTCCTATATCCCTTTCAATTTTACTCCAAGTCACCAGTTTCTGAATGTAACGCCCATGTAAATTGCCCATGTAAATCATAACTGACGGTAGACAAATGCTTTTTGAAATTGGCCAAAAAAAAAAAAATCTGAAGGAGCTATTTATTTTAATGTATGCTTAAACATTAAAATGCACCTGGTTAAAAAAAAAAACTGCATTCATGAGTATTATTTTTATTCATTTTTTTCCTGCTTTCACAGGTATCTTGATCCCATAACCCTTGCAAAAGTGGAGGGCTTACTATATAATGTCTATAGTATTATTGTGTGTGTGTGTGTGTGTGTGTGTGTGTGTAAAATATACATACATACATATACATACATACATACATACATACATACAAGATCCAGCACAGTGTAGCTGTTTGAGTGGTGGACTAGGACTCTGGAAGACGAGGGTCCGAATCACTGCTCAGATATTAAATCCCATTGAGTAATCTTGGGCAAGTCACATTCTGCCAGCCCCAAAGGAAGGCAAAGGCAAGTCAAAATATTGCCAAGAAACCCCTATGATAGTGTTACCCTAAGAGGTGGTGGACATTAGGGTCCAACTGCAATGCCCATCTCCTTAGAATTTGAGGGCAATGGCAGGATCTTTTCGCCTGTGTATACCAGTATTAATTGCAGAGGGGTCTGCAGATTAAAATTAAACAGAGTATTTGATTTGAATTGACAAACATATAAGAAATCAGGCTCCCTTAAGAATCATACAAGGCTATTGGAAAGTGAGACAAGAAAAGTTGGATAGAGAGAGACTGGGGTGGAAAAAGTAACAGTTACCAATCTTGAAGAAGGAGGTCACAACGGAGTGGCTCAGACATCATCTGAGGGTAGTACGGAGGGACAGCAGACTGGGACACACTACATTTTATGTACTAAGTGGCTAAGGTTGAAGCTAGAGTTTTTATACCCTATTTCACACTCTGAAGGAGTGCATTGACAAAGCCATAATGGCTTTCCCACAGGACTGACAAATGGCTGCAAAGTGGGCTGATTGCTTAACTCCAGAGTGATGAAACATTGATGGGACTCATTACAATCTCTTAGTGTTAAATCAGGTAGGGCATATAGAGAAGATCTCTAGCGGGTAAAAGCAAGTGATGGTCTCTGATTGCTTTATCTGGGCATCTTTTATTGTATTAAAAAATGCCAAGAGTGGTGAAGGGATTAGCACAAACCCATCAGCACCAGGGTTTTCCCCATAATCCTGTCTGGACTTTTCCTACCATCATGACCCTGAACTTGTCTCCAGTCAGTATGACCCCAATCATGCTCTCTGGTAATTAATAAGTCCATTTTATGATAACTGCATATCTCGTAGGAGGGGTGGTAGGGTATGGTAACAACAGGGTCATAGTAAGTCAAAGCCAATCTGAAGGCACATAAAAACAAGATAACAGTTTTAAATGGTCCACTGGAAAAAAAAGTATTATGCATTTGAATTATCATTCCCCCACTACCACTTTTGACTGAAAAAGTCTGAGATCATAGGAGAGAATGAGAAAATGAAAATGATCAACTATTTAAGCAAGAACAAATTATTTTCTCCCAGAGATGATTGTTTGGATCCTAAAAACAGTGAGATGGATTTTAATTGTAGAAGGCTTTTTCATACCTCATCCTTCCTACCTTCCTACCAAAAGCACATTTTGAGGAGGTTTTCAGAAATGATGGACTTCCACAATGACAAGTAATGCAGTTAAGAGTCTGTAACTGGAGGTAAAATTGGCAGATACTGGGTGCACACACACACAAAACATTACATGAACAAAAATATCTTTCTTGGTGTAAATCCTCTCATTCTCCTGCACAGGAATGAAAAACATATTTTTGAAAATTCACCAGTAGATAGTAAGTTATTTTACCTTGATACTGACAAGTGTTTTCACAATACACTACAGAACTTACACTTGCTGCTGTGTTGTTGAAGGAGTTTGAAAAAAGATGCATCAGCTAGGTTGTTTGCATTATTTTAATCAGTCATTCTTTCTGTGCTTGTTGTGAAATTGTGTGTGTACTTCTTTTCACAAAGGAAAAAGACACTAGTTTGCATAGAGACCTTCCGCACAAGAAATCTATCCCTCCTCCCCAAAAAAGGCACATGAATGCTGGAAATCTTATAGAAGACACCAGTCTCTTAACAGACTTAACAGAAGTCTGCCTGTCAAGACAACCAGCCTCAGTGAGAAATAATCTGCAAGACTTACCTTGCGGATGAGTTGTGACTTGGACTGGTAACACTGGTCACATGGCTTTGCCGGCCACATGTGGCTTGATGCAGTTACCTCCATCTTCCCGTTGGGCCCCTTGGTGACTGGAAGGCTGAGAACTTTGGTGAAAGTGGCCAATGAGATGACTGCTGGGAAGAGCTTGTTGGCTACCTGAGGTGTCAGTATTCCCGGTGCAACTCCCCTTCCAGCAGCCGAAGGGATTCTTTGTTCACATCCATGGATGCAGGACAGTGGTTCCCAGGACAAGACAAGGAGTTCTGGGGTTTTAGGAGTGCAGAGGGAATCGGGTGTGCAGTGGTCATTGGTACACACATTCTTTGTACTCCCTGGTGGGGCAGGCAGCCTCAGGCCTGCCACCAGGTGGTCCCAGCTGGGCTTGACGTCTAGTTCATCAGCTCACAGGCAGGTTGGCTGGTGCCTGGATCCATGCACATATCAAACCTGTCACATTGGTAGCCAATAAAGTTGTGGCCTTATTTTTCCCAAATGTTGGTGTGTCTGTGTGGTCTGTGTGTCTGTGTGGTCTTTTGGGAGTCAGCAGCCAGCCAGCAGCCAGCTCAGCTCTGAGTGTACAATTGGCATTTTTTTTCAAAAACTCTCCACATTCCTAGTTTTCATGAACCCTGTGAATAACTGGCCTATCTGCTGTATATGTATTCTTTTATCCAAACTCATTTTTCCCACCTCCCCCAGGACAGCCATTTACTGGCCAGTGGAGACTGAGGAGTGGGGAAACAGAAAGGCATCTAACTATGTTCCTATAACTGGACGCAAAGCACTAAAGGATTACCTCAGTGCTTTGTGCCCAGCTATAAGAACCTAGCTGGAAGCTTCTTTTACCTCCAGCCACCAATGCTCTCCAGCAGCCAGTAAACGGCTGTACTTGATGGTGGATGCAGCAGCTGAAAGGTGGGTTGTGGGAGTGAGGAAAGAGACATTGAATTAGTATTTCTGAAAGAACTTTATACTAAGTCTTCTTGAACCAAGATCTGTTAACATTAAAGATATAGCTACCCTGTCCTGTCCTGGATCTTACCTCACACATAGAAATGATATCCACTTAGAACAAATAAACAGAGCTTCTGACATACCTAGGTCTGCAGTTTCAGAATCAGCACAAATCTTCCATCAAATTGTTTGGAGGCATCCCGTCATTTTTTGAACAGATTTATCTCATTATCTGTCATTTAAAATCCTGATTATCCTCTGGATTAATCGAGCAACCATTCTCCCAGCTTAATTGGTCTTCTGAGATGCACGTTCCCACTCTCTACCTCATCTTGACATATTCAAGAAATTGATGCTTTGCATTTTCATGGACCTAAGGGAATAGTTTGTTCCTGGAAAGTTAAACAAGGTTCTAGTGAGACAGGCAAGACATAAATACACATGCTACATATGATTACAGACAGTACAGTGAATTTTCTCTCTTGAAAGTTTCCTTTCAAAACTATCATTATGGAAATAATGTAATATACAGATCAATCTTTTAAGACATAATAAGTCTTTTAAACTATTTGGAAGCAGGTGTTTATGAAGCCCTTTGTTTACTTCATCAAATGCTTTTGTCAAAGCATTGTCAAAACATCTAATACAAGTTTGTGTTTTACTCTTGATGATTCTCTTAAATTTCTTATACTGAAGATATTATACCAAAGGTGGTTCATCTTAGAAGCTATAGTTATTTTCAAGGGAAGGGTTGAAAATTCAAGAGCTGCTTTAACATGACCAAAATTGAAGGAAGAAAAATATGTTCATTGTTGACTAAGGAAAGTTGCCTCCTCAGCATTGCTTTAAAAACAAGCAAATGTGTAGTATTACCTTTCAGGCAGAACAACCAAATGTGTAATACTACCCTTTACCATATCTGAATGATTGAAAAGGGAAAGATTCCCGTTCCCCATCTGTGCACTGAGATACAGCTGTCTACATGCAAACCACAGAACCGTAACAAAAGAACTAGAGCTTGAAACCTT
The DNA here is from genome assembly GCA_948474755.1 of Ctenosaura bakeri. NCBI lineage: Eukaryota > Metazoa > Chordata > Lepidosauria > Squamata > Iguanidae > Ctenosaura > Ctenosaura bakeri. The sequence continues at coordinate 16,033 of CAOLHI010006957.1, forward strand.
AGGCTTGAAAATAATTTCGATATTAAATATTAGAAAGTAGAAAATGAATTCCCTACCATAAATATTGACAATTGGGATAATTTAATTGATTGTGTTATCACTGATTAACTCATTTACTGAAAAGTTAGCATTGGGCCAGACCATGGGATTTACAAAGAAACTGTACACACTTTTCCTTTAAAAGGGCTCTTTTTGTCTGTTAAAAGTTGTGTTCCTCCAACGTGGAATTCTTCCCGCCCCCCCCCATGTCCTATAGAACAATAATATGATTGCTATCTGGCAACAGTAGGATTCCAACACATCTGAGAACTGTTAAATTGGGAAAGACTGTCCTAAACCATGAAATGTCAGTAATCAGAAATCACAGCCCAACACAATTTAATCCAATCACTATTTAATCACTGTTCTCTCTATATGATATTTTAAACTCTTCAGTGCTAACAGTTGCTGTATTTCTAATATACTAGAAATGGGCAAGTTCTTTGGATCCAAAGGCTGAATATCACCATTCCTCCAGAAATCACCACAGATGTCCAACTTTGCTACCCAAATTGCCATGGTGATGGGAATAAAAAGGGATATTTTTCAGCACAGGTGAATCACTGCATCTTTTCTGCCTCCCCATTCCCAATCAAGAGCAGTCTGCAAAGATAAGTGATGGAGTACATGCTTTACAGAAACCAGTCCAGAATATAATCAATGTCAGGGAAGAAGTTACCAAAGAGAGTCACAGCTTGTCTAACCAACCAACCCCCAAAAAACTCCAGACTCCAAACACTTTCCTTCCATACAGGCCCAGGGGCATTTGCCTTTCTCTGAGAAAAGTCTTCCAAATTTGCAACGTTGGACTTTTAATATGGTAAGCTAATTACGATTTCAGAGCCTGTTTGGCCATCATAAATAACAACTGGATAAAATGTAAACTACTGTAAAGTGGTGACAAATATCAATATATTAGCCAGCTGCTATTTTAAACAAATTTCTGATGTAATTAACAACTACACAACTGGAAGCCAGACCCTGAGTTCATGATGTACATGCTTTGCCTCTTTTTCCCACAGTTCATTACAAGCATCCCCAGCAGTTCATTATCGATTCCATTCTTTGTTCTACCATTGGTCTTAACATACAAATCCATCTTTCAAGTGGGAAATAATTTAATTTCAAAGAAATTACAATGCTCTGAGGACCAGTTTCAGAACAGAATCCATTTTACTTAAAGAGGAAAGCTTCAGCTTATTGCAACCAACTTGAGTTGTCTTTATTAGTTTAGATTGCTACTATTATCTTTCTTCCTAACACAAACACAAGTGAAAAGTGAAGCTGATTATTTAGTAACAGAGAGCAGTAAATAACTATTTACTTGTCAAGGAAAATAAAAATGAACTGTAACATCCATTCTTATTCAGTTGAAATCTGTTATTTCTGAGCTTAATAAAGAGGCATTCTTAATACCTGACCCACCTAAAAATGCAAGAAGAATATTTTCAATCAAGGTATGCAGAATGGTTTTCACTGTAGCTAAAATCACATAGATCCTTAAGAGTTAGCAACCTTTGCAAACCTATACTCAATAATTGCTAGTTTATGTGTTAAACTATCAGTGTTTATGGCAATTTCCTGCCTGTTTGCTTTTTTTAACACCTACTTTCTCCTTGCTTCACTATCTGTGGCTGCTGCCTCTTTCTCCTCCTCCTCTTTCTTTTATTTTCTCAACTTCATTACACGCTGTATTTGACTATGCAAAGTCATTTGTAAGTAAAGCTCCTTCTTATGTTTTACAAAAAAAACAGCATGGAGATGAGTGTGGGACTGGCCTTTGTTCAGTTTCTGCCTTGCCAATTTGCTTACTCTGCTTGAGCAATCCAGTACTGTCTCTGGCATTTCACAACAGGAATGTCATACTTTTTCCCTAAAATGTTTAAATATATTTATTAAACAGTAGTTTTATAGTGCAGTCTGTAAAATCTTATCCATCTTAACTTGAGGTATTATAAGCTAAAGTTAGGTGGATTCTACCACATGATGTCTGGGAAGTGCTGTGGTTGTGCCATGGACGACCATGGAATTGTTTTCGGGTAGTCCTGAATAGCATGAGACTCACATCACATGGGATACAATCCAGTAGTATTTGTGCATGGACCAATTTTTTTTTCTTTTTTTCGTGAATGAAATCAGTAAAGGCATCTCCCTTCTGACTGCTACTCTGCTCAAAAGCATTTCTGGCAGGTAGAAACACTCTACAGTAGATTTTTTTTCAGTGCACAGGATTATAGGAGGGCAAATAAAGGAAGACTATCCCACTCCATAAGCAGACATATCTGTTTGTACAACACTGGTTTACATCCATGATATTAATTTTATTTTTCTATATGTATATGGGAAGAATGTAAGATTATTAAGACAGCTGAACGAAAGGTTACTGGTGAAGTGAAGCTCTGATTAATTTAAAGAAAATTAGTTCTCATTGATCAAAGGCAGGAGGAAAACATTTCTAAAATTGCTTTGTAGCAAACATTCTTTCAGTATGATTTTCATGACATTGAATCTATTCTGCTAGGTTTCTACATTTTCTTCTAAGGACTGAAATACAATGTGCAAAATTGATTCAAGAATTGGTAGTTAACTCTAATTGATTTTGCAAAGTTGAGGTGCTAATGTCTGTGTCTTTTATTGTGTGACTTTAGTTGAGCATATGTAATCATGATCATAGCATTTCAGTGTTCCAACAAGACTTTGATTTGTAATCTCTATGACACTTCTCCAGACAGACAGGAATTTTTAGTTCTTAAAGTCATATTTTGTTCCATAATTAATATGGAAGTAAAACTTGAAGTAGAACTCCAGGTATATTATAATATTGTCATGTGAAGAGTTGCATACAGTGACCTGAATCCTAATAGTTCCAACTAGGGGACAGTAATTGAATCTATGGAATTTACAGAAGTAAATCACTCATCACTTTACAGATGGTTAAGTGGATCTATTCTAGAAAGTGTCTCCACTTTCAACCACCCCCCATGTACAAATCATTCTTATTTTTTATAGACAAAAATGGAGATATATGTGTGTGTGTGTGTGTGTGTATTGCATTTGTGCTTGTAACATTCTTTTGGAAGGCTGACAATTTCTAAAAAATTCCTGTCTCATGTGAATATGTGTTTATGTGTTTTCTGGCTCTGGGTGTTTGAGCATTGGAGAATACCTTTGGTTCTAGAACTACAAACACCTCTGTGGATGTGAAGCATTTTTACATTCTAAAATACATTGGAATTTTTATTGAAATCAGAAAACATTTCATAGAAAGAAGCAAGGGGTGAAGTTTTTTGTTTTGTTTTTTTAATCTGCCTGGATATGGGTTAAAGTATAAAGTATTCATACAGGGTTTCATTTTTCATTGCCTTCACATTATGTCTATGGATTGAGCTCTGTGTCACTGGAGCCCTTATTTTGCCCATGGTCTGAAAGGAACAGGAATGGGCACAAGAATGTGTCGAGAAACACAGGGGGGAGGACCAGAATCTGATCCAGTCTTGAGGTCTTTCCACTGTACACTGTTACACTGCTATTATTCCACTTTCTATATCCTATGGAATCCTGGGGTTTGCAGTTTAGGGAGGGGCCTTTAGAATTCTCAGCCAAAGAGCTCTTTGGCCTCAGGAAACTACAAACCCCAGAATTCCACAGGATGTTGAAAGTGGAATAATAGCACTATAATAGCATAGGGCAGAAAGGTCCTTGGTGTCTAAAGCATATAAAGGTCTCAGCATTCCCTCGGGTCAAGGTAGTGAAATTTGTAAACATCATACTGTTGAAAATACACCAGTACTATTTGGGCCGCATCCTCTACTGGCATTGTTTAGGCATAGTTCATGCCTCCCATGAATTTGTGTGTATGTGCCTTTAAGTTGCCTGTCAATTTATGGCAACCCCATGAATAGGGGCAAGAAATACTCAGGGGTGTTTTTGCCCATTCCTTCCTCTGAAATATAGTCTACCTGGTATTCATTAGTGGTCTCCCATCCAAATACTAACCAGGGCTCATCCTCCTTAGTTTCCATGATCAGACAGGATATAGGTGCCTTTAGGATATTTAGGCATAGTTTCTTTGTTAGTGATGATGCCCTGTGTTTCAAAGGGCCAGTGTCAAAAGACAGCATAGTTTCACAATTTTGAAGCCATATTCTATTTTTTTAAAAGGAATCTCTCTCTCTCTCTCTCACACACACACACACACACATATATGCGCCTACTTCAGGCTTGAACTCCTCAACAGTAAGAATGGAAAAATATTACCACCACCACCCCAAATGCATTATAAAGCTGTCCCCTTCCTCACAAACACCACTTTTGTCTCCTTTTCTTGGAATGTTGTGTTTCATTTTATTACTGTTTAGAAAAATGTTCAAATGAGTCACATTCATCTTGAAAATATGAATACTTCCCATGTAATTATGAATGCATTTTAATTATATGCTTTCACTTTTAGGTTTCTCCCCGCTACATATTGCTTAGAGATGTAAGCAAGAGGGAGAAATAGCAGAATATTGCACTCACACTAATTATGCCATTTTCCTGGCTTAATGTTGAGGTGCTCTGGGTAGCATAAACATTTGAGCTTTCTTTGCAGAAGCCATTAAACATTTCATGGCACATTGTTCATAAATCATAAAGATAAATATTACATGTACAGAAACTGATGAGAACTATGTTATTTACAGTAAAAACAATATTCCAGCAGTTGTTCCAAGAAAACAATGCTGATGCAGAAAGTGAGAGGAAAAAACCTACAAGGCAGGATAGTCACACCAGCAATTGTGTGGTGTTTTCCCAGAACTTTAAACAACTAGACTTATGTCAGTAATCAGAAATTACAAGAGAAATCAGATGAGGACATAAACAAAGAGTGGAAGATTGTTACAGATTTGGGTTGGGGGTAGACGGAGGTATTAAATTTTTCATGATAACAATTATTATACAGTTAACAGTTAATGAAATATCATGAAGCGAGTAAAGTAGAGATATATAGCAGGAACTAACAAATTATAGATTATTAACATTTTATTGCGATGCATGATATAATAAATAGAGGGAACATCAATAATTGTAATCCAGAAAGGAAAGGAAGAAGGAATAACACTACATGTAACATTGCAAAAATTATTGTTTGTTTTATTTGTTGAAATTTGAATAAAATTATTTAAAAAAAAGAAATTACAGCCCAACACAAAGTTCCCAATATGTTTCTCTTGGATGGACTCATGCTTGAATACCTCTGCAGAGACAGATAACCACTGAGAAACAATCGCACAATCCATAGATGCTAAAATTCATTTGTGGAAGAAAGGACCACAATATCTGTGTTGGTTGGTTGTTGGGGTTGTTCTCCTCATTCATTCATTCATTCATTTTTTTTAAATGACTGTACTAAACTACAAAGGTTTTTTTTTGGTTCGGCCTCAACTTAAATATTCCATTAAGGCAAAGTCAGTGGACAAATCCAGGCTTCTATCAGGTATCATGAACCATGATTTCAGTGATCGGAAGTGGG
>CAOLHI010006958.1:0-20849 GCA_948474755.1 Ctenosaura bakeri
ACGTTGATCAGGCGCTGTCAAAAGGAATGGATGACCTCCGTTGCCGCGGTGGAGAGCCAACAACAAGGCGTCCAAAATTCCCCCTCTATATACCCATCTTGTTCACTTCTCGATGAACAACATGTTTTCCTGGTTGTCATAGTTCCAGAACATGCCAACATCTTCTCTGTTTCAGGTCAAAACAATCTGTATCATGTCCAGTTCTTATCTTGTTTTTGACATTTCGTGCAACTCGGGGCTCAGAACACACCTTGTTGATTCAAATTCCTCCTTGTTTTGGCAATCTCTTCTCCGGCCAAGTCAGCATTCCTTATTTTTCTCGCTTCACAGTCCAAATCCTTCCCACAGTAATGCCTTGCGAGACACCATTTTATTTGCTCTTCTTTGGTTCAGGACCTAACATTCAACAGGAACCCACTCAATTCCTCACATCTGTTGCTGTATTTTGGGGGGAAATTCCCCTTAGTCCCATTCGGTGCATATATTCCCACTATTAAAAATTTGTCTTGTTTCAAAGTAACTTCCACTCCTATATATCGACCATTATTGTCTTGAAAGATTTGATGCGCTGCATATTTTGAATTCACATATATTAACACACCCTTCTTCTTTTTGTCAGTTACAGTTGCAAAGCAGCTTCCCAATTTTGGATTTCTAACGTATTTGAGATCTTGAGTTTTAATTCTAACCTCTTGAAGGCTTATTATATCCAGATTTTGTTTCTCCAAGTGATGAAAGATTTGTCTTCTTTTATATTCGGAGTTAAACCCCTTAATGTTCCATGAATATATCTTCAAATCCATTTTTTTCAATTTTATTATATTTTATATCTTCTAACTAGACTTATTCCTCCTGTAGAACGTTGTCTAATTCCCCTTCTTCCTGTCCCAGGGTTCCCCCCAATGCTCCTCCCTCTTCAGGCAATATCTGTTCTTCTCCAAGGTCTTCTTCTTCTTGTTGAAGTTGCAGTCTTCCCTCTTCCATGGCGCTCTGCTCCTGTTCCTGATTTTTTCCAGCCTCAGAGATATTTTTTTTAAAGCTCGTTCTTCAGTCTCTCCATCATCTCTTTTGCTTTATTCACAGAGTTAATCCGATATCTCCATTGTTTGTATGTGAATGACAAACTTTCAATTTTCTCTCATCGATAACTGATTAGAAGCTTTAACAGAAGTTTTGCCAAGGGTTTGTATTCTTGGCCGTTTCCGCACTAGCCTGTTCTAGCGCGATGATTCCACTTTCAACCTCCTCTGGAATCCTGGGGTTTGCAGTTTCGGGAGGGGCCAGCTGGCTGGCTGGCCCCTCCCGAAACTGCAAACCCCTGGCTGGCCCCTCCCGAAACTGCAAACCCCAGGATTCCAGAGGAGGTTGAAAGTGGAATCATCGCGCTAGAACAGGCTAGTGCGGAAATGTCCCTTGTCTTTTCTTTAAGATCTGATAAGGAATGTCTTTAAAAATTCTTACGTCTTTATCTTCAATTTTCAAAAACCCATCATAACTTCATTGAAGTACTCTATCCCTTATGATTGTCCTTGTAAAGATAATGATAATATCTCTGGGCAGTTTCCTCTCTCTCGCCACTCAGGAGGACACCATGAAGATTTGGTCAATATAACTCACCATCTTCTCCTCATCAATATCGATGAAATCTGCCAAGGCCGGAACTATAGACTTTAACAAATTTTCCATTGAGGACTCTGGAACACCTCTTAGACACATGGATCTCTCCCAGTATCGCAACTCCTGTAAAGTGATCTGAACTTCATCCTCTTGTTGTCTCTCCTTCACCCCCGTCAATTCCTTTTCTACTTGTTTTACTTGCTGCTTTATCACTTTGTTATCTGTTTTAAGCTTTGTCACATCCGTTGATATGTTTTCCAGTCTCTTCCCCAGTTTATCTATTTCTTGTTTCATGTCTTCTCGCATCTCTTTTCTTGTTTCCTTTATATCACGTCGTAAGTCTTCTCTCATGCTTTTAAACTCTTCCCTCATTTGTAGCATAAAGTCTTGTGTTTTCAGGGGTATATCTACAGATATCCTCCTAGATGCCTGGGAAGTAGCTGCCTGGGAAGTTGCCTGAGGAATGGTTGCTGCCCCCATAGCTGCAGCTGCTGCATAAGTGTCATTCAGTTCATTAAGTATTATTCAAATCAATAAAAAGTTGACTCAAGTCTGTGCTTGGGCCTAGAACTCTCAATTCCCGCTCCCTCCAGAGCTGTGATTTCACCTTCTGAATGCTGTAGCCTTGTCTGTAAGCACTTGTAAACCTGATGATAGCTGGAAGCCAAGCTACTCCGGTGCGTGGGGGTAAAAGTACTTGAAATCCTCACAGCACTTATATTATTTCTAACAAGTCTTTTTGGAAAGATTATTACTTGGAGTATTTTCCTTAATCTTTCAGCGATAATATTGGTAAAGATTTTGTAATCTATATTTAAAGGAGAAATTGGCCTGTAGTTTCTTGGATCCTTCAGGTCTTTTCTGTCTTTTGGAATCAAGGTAATGTTCACTTCAATTCATGGAAACAGTTTGCCAGTAGTTATAATTTCATTAGTGTTTTCTGTAGAAGTAGTATCATTTCATCTACCAAAGATTTGTAATCTAAAGAAGTAAACCTGTCTCGACCTGGGGCTTTTGTAGTCTTGAGTTTCTTAATAATTTCTGATATTTCTGTAATTGTTATTGCCAAATTTAAGATGTTTTACTGATCTTCTGGTATTTTTGGAATAATTTGACTGTCAGTCATTTTTTTATTTGGTTGTCTTTCTTTTTGGTTCAGGATCCAGAGTTAAATATTTCAGTGTAATATTTATGGAAACCTTTCTTTATCTTGATCTGAAACAACATTACTCCTATTTTTTACTTCCAAGATCAGCCTCTTTCTTTTTCTTTTCTTAATTTGTGTGCCAACCATTTGCCTGGTTTATCGGTGCTTTCCAAGTATCTTTGCTTTCCACTTTTTATTTTATCTTCAATTTCTATTGAATTTTCAGATTTTAGTTATTCCTGAAGGATTCTGATTTCTTTCAAAAGTTTATTTTATTTTATTTCTAAGTTTATCTTCTTTATTTTTTTAACTCAGTGAGAATTTCTTGAGATTTTTCATGCATATTTTTTCTTCTATTCATCTCCCCATTTTATGAAGTAGCACAGTCTTCATTGCTATATCATTTGATATATTTTCTTTAAAAACAGCTTTAGAATTTCTTTAGCTTTATTGAGATATTCTTCCTTTTTTATATATATATAATTTTATTGAAGTTCCATCATATAAAATAAACATATATAACTGTACATATCATTGGATTATTTCAGCTAGTCTTCCCCTCGCTAGATTTCAGTTTTGTTATATAATCAACATGTTGAAGTTAAATGTGCCACACTACCAAATGATAATATTTCATGATAAATCCTGCAAAACATCAGATACAGTATATTATGACATAGAATCATAGAATCACAGAAATTTAGAGTTGGAAGAGACCACACAGGCCATCCAGTCCAACCCCCTGCCATGCAGGAACACCCTCAAATCAATCCCGACAGATGGCCATCAAGCCTCTGCTTAAAAACCTCCAAGGAAGGAGACTCCACTACACTCCGAGGCAACAGATTCCATTGCCGGACAGCCCTGACTGTCAGGAAGTTCTTCCTGAGGTTCAGGTGGAATCTCCTTTCCTGCAGCTTGAATCCATTGCTCCTTGTCCTGGTCTCTGGAGCAGCAGAAAACAAGTCCCCTCCTTCCTCTACGTGGCATCCCTTCAAATATTTAAACATGGCTATCATGTCCCCTCTTAACCTCCTCTTCTGCAGACTAAACATACCCAGCTCTCTAAGTCTATCCTCATAGGGCATGGCTTCCAGGCCTCTCACCATTTTGGTCGCCCTCCTCTGGACTTGCTCCAGCTTGTCAATATCCTTCTTGAATTGGGGTGCCCAGAACTGGACACAGTATTCAAGATGGGGTCTAACCAAAGCAGAGTAGAGTGGTACCAGTACCTCCCTCGATCTAGACACCATACTCCTATTGATGCAGCCGAGAATTGCATTGACTTTCTTGGCTGCCGCATCACACTGCTGACTCATGTTCAGCTTGTGGTCTATGAAGACTCCTAGATCCCTTTCACACGTACTGCTATCCAGCCACGTGTCCCCCATCCTATATTTCTGTATTCCATTATTTCTGTCTAAGTGTAGGACCTTACATTTCTCTCTGTTGAATTTCATTTTGTTCGCCCTGGCCCAGCTCTCCAATCTATCCAGGTCATTTTGAATTTTGATCCTGTCCTCTGGCGTATTAGCAACCCCTCCCAATTTGGTGTCATCTGCAAATTTGATGAGCATGCCCTTTATTCCTTCATCCAAGTCATTGATAAAAATATTGAACAGCACTGGGCCCAGGACAGAACCCTGTGGCACCCCACTAGTCACTTCTCTCCAGGACGAAAAGCAGCCATTCGTGATCACCCTTTGGGTTCGGTCGGTCAACCAATTACAAATCCAACTAACAGTAGCCCCGTCCAGCCCACATTTTACTAGCTTCATTGCAAGAATGTCATGGGGAACTTTGTCGAAGGCCTTACTGAAATCGAGATATGTTACATCCACAGCATTCCCTTCATCTATCAAGCTAGTAACTCTATCATAAAAAGAGATAAGATTAGTCTGGCATGATTTATTTTTGAGAAATCCATGTTGACTTCTCGTGATTACCGCATTGCTTTCTAAATGATTAGAAACTGATTGCTTAATGATCTGCTCCAGGATCTTTCCGGGTACTGATGTCAGGCTGACTGGGCGATAATTATTTGGGTCCTCTTTTTTTCCCTTCTTGAAGATGGGGATAACATTTGCTCTCTTCCAATCTGCTGGAACTTCTCCTGTCCTCCAATTATTATAGCAAAAATTATAGCAAGCGGTTCCGAAATGACCTCTGCCAGCTCTTTTAATATCCTAGGATGCAATTCATCTGGCCCTGGACACTTGAATTCATCCAATACGGCCAGGTATTCCTGTACCACCTCTCTACTTATTATGTGCCTCATTTCCTCTGCTTCCTCCCCTGCTCCCCTACCACCAGGTTGAGTGCTTGGATCCTTCTGGGAAAAAACTGAGGCAAAGAAGGTGTTAAGTAGCTCTGCCTTTTCTCTTCCCCCTGTGAGTAATTCGCCATCTTCTCTGCGCAGAGACCCTATCGTCTCCTTCTTTTTTCTTTTGCTGCGGACATACTTAAAAAAGCCCTTTTTGTTGTTTTTAATGTCTCTGGCCAGCCTAAGTTCGTTCTGTGCTTTAGCCTTTCTGACTTCCTCCCTACATCTCCTAGCTACTTGCTTAAATTCTTCTTTGGTGGTTTCCCCCTTCTTCCATTTCCTATGCATGTTTCTCTTAACTCTTAGATCAGCTGAGAGTTCTTTAGTCAACCATTCTGGTTTCTTCAGATGCTTTCCATTTTTCCTCCTTATTGGCACTGTTTTAGACTGTGCCTTCAGTATCTCCTTTTTAAGGAACTCCCATGCCTCCTGAACTCCTTTCCCTTTAACTATTCCTGACCACGGAATTCCAGCCAGCAGCTCCCTAAGTTTACAGAAGTCCGCTTTTTTAAAATAGTATCTGTCTTTCCATATTGCATTTTTTTAATATAAAGTCTGTGCTATTTTACATTAAGCATTGTCGTCTGATAGTACCCAGCAATTACCCATCACTATTTGCCATTCTTTCTTAATCTCTTCGTCTGATTTCCCCTTTAACCTCTGCGAGACTATCACTGCATCTCTGTTTTCAATAAAAGTTGCCTATTACCCTGTATGTTGGGGGTCCCGGGTGGGGCACCCAAATAACCAAACAAAAACACAAGTTGGGGAAATTTAACTCGAGCACTCTCTCAGCTAAATGAGAGGCAGGGTAACATTAGCAAGGATCTTTAACCCAATGTCTACGGCTTCAGGTCAGAGAGCAGGCAAGCAAGTTTAAAAGTAACAAAAATAACAGTTTTATTGAAAGATAAACAGCAAATAAAACAACACACACACTATCTAACTTGGAAACAGAAATAGAGAACTTGGGGAATTGGGAATACGACACCTGGTCTAGTAGTCCTGGAGAGAAAGATGAGGTTCCGGGGGAGAAAGCTCAGTGTGGCTGGCTGAGGGGAGCTCCTTAGACAAGCTGGCAGCAAGGTGGGATGGAAGTCCAGGGTGATCCAAGGAAGTCCCAAAAGTGGGGACCTTTTATAGGGTGGATTTTACCTACAGGTTATGTCATGTTCGGTGAGAACAAAGGAAATTTGGAGTTGGACAAAGGAGTTGGAAAAGGTCAGATTTTGCATGATGGGTTTAGCTCTTAAAACAATAGCGTGGCCAGTTCGTTAATAGCCTGGCATAAAGGAATGGCTTGGCTCTTGGCTGCATGGCTTTATGTAGATCCGAGCTGAGCAGAGCCGGTTTGCAGGGTGGTTTTTCCCTAAAGCAACTGAGAGGCTTTAGTTGCCTGCCAGAATGGGGTTTTGGAATGTACAACCATTAACGGCCACGCAGGTATGTGCTTGTCCAGGGGACCTCTGCAAACACGTGGAGTGGGGTGGCAGAGAAAGGTCAAACCAAGGCCAAATTATTTGATATCAAAAGGATATCTAGTGCTCCCACCGGATGTATCATAACCATGATAACATGCCCACCATCGGTCAGTTGTGGGAATTTGCTGAGCTTTCCATAGTCTTGCAACCTCAATTCGAGCCATCGTGATCATGTACAATATTATTCACCAATATTTTTTTGAACAATAACATCAACCATATGTGTCATATTCAAAAAATACATTTCTGGTGTTTTATCAAATTGTACCTTCAATATTGTACAGATCCTATTGTGTATTTCTCCCCAATATTTCTTTGCTTTGGGACATGAGCAACACATATGAGACATCGTACCGATCTCCTTTTGACATTTCCCACACTGCCCTGTTCCTGTTTTGTAAAATCTCATGAGTTTTTCTGGTGTCATGTACCATCTTATGAAAAATTTTGTAATAATTTCTTTTAAATTCTGGGCAGTTGTAAATTTCTGTGTTCTTTTCCAACTCTGTTCCCAGGACTCTAACTGAATTGAATGTCCTGCATTTTGAGCCCATTGAAACATTGTAGACTTGATTGTTTCCTCTTCCCTCTCTTGCTGTAACATTTCCTGATATATACGAGATAATAAATATGGGGGATTTTCAAACAGCCATTTTATCACTCCTTCCCTCTCTTTTTGTTCAATTCTGTAGGTTTTTACATCCATCTGAAATCTTTCAGTTAGTTGTCTGTAGGGAAACCAATTCAATATTACTACTTCTTCTTCCAATCTTTCTCTTGTTTTAATCTTAATTATATTTCCAGCTGACTTTTCTATTATATCCTCGTATCTAAGCCATTTTTCTGTTTACATCCATCTTCCAAAAAAAAACCTCTTGATGGGATGAGATGTTCTTCCTTTTGAAGCAATACATAATTAACTTTCCAATTTATGTTTATTTTTTATTTTTTTATTTATATCTTATTTTCTTTATATTGTATTTAAAGTCTGTTTGGATCCCTTAGCTGATTCTCTTATCTTCTTACTTTCCTTGTGAGACTGCGTCTTTCCTGTAACAAAGTCCAATGTGTTTTGCAGTATGACTCTCTATCTTTTCTTGCTGAATTTTACTGGCTTGCTGTGATGTATTTCTCTCCCTCCCCAATCTGCTTTCATTAATTATGTCTTACCTCTGTCATTTTCTCAATAGATCTGTTTAAATTTATCATCTCCTTTTGACATATTTTAAACAGATCGACGTTAAATTAGCTGTCTTAATATGTCTCTTTTTCAAAGAAATAATCTTATTTAATGTAGCAAAAGTATGTCTTTTTAAAAACAGTCTCTAATTTCACTTTGTTTCTGCTACATAGATGTAACAGTTTTCTTAAGTAAATACTTCACAGTACACTACAATGTATTAGCCTGTTTCCCTTGCAAACACTCGCTGCGCCTCCATACTCTAACACTTAAACAAAGGCAGAATATCCACACTTCAGTCTTTTAAATACAAAGGCTTCCTTTTTGCCATCAGCAGAATTCTTTACAGTAGTAGTTATTTCCTTCCAATGGAGGTCAGCTCATCATCTATTACATGTAGAACCCTAGTTCATTTTAAAAGGGTCTTTGGTGGCACTTGTGCCACTCTGCTCATGTGGCTGCCTTTGGCATAGTTATGGACACTCTTTGACTGTCATCCATCCTTTTTTGGTCAATAGAATGCTCACTCCTGAGGACTTGAGAGCAGTTCCAGGTCCTCTTCAAGCCTCTCTGGACCCCCTTTATGAGGGAGTGGGTTGGTCAGATTGGATTATCCTGGCTAAACATACCAGGTGGCAGATTAGTGACAGCGTCAACAGTAAATTGCCTGTCACAACACCATTAAAACCAGAAGAGGTGTGCAGGATGTTTTAATCTCTATTCTTTAATTCTGTATTTCTTTAATTCTGTATTTCTTTAAAATCTTTTTTTGAAATAATGTTTTAAATATGTTTTAAGTGTTTTAATTTTTTTTTTAAGGCTTTGGATATTTACTTTCTTTTTAACATTTGTAAACTGAATATTTTAGATCCATCATTTTAGAATATTATAAGCTTTCTTGGATCCCATTTAGGAGAAAGGTAGGATATAAATGCAACAAATAGAAAATAGATAGATAGATAGATAGATAGATAGATAGTTTTCTTTCATAAATCCATATCCATTCCTCTGTTGAGGTACCCTGTCCAACAGTTTCCAATGTTTGAGTGTATATACCTGGCAATAGGGTGACAAGACAGGATGGGGATCCTGTTGGTGTACCATCCACACTGCTGTCCTACTGTCTGCCTACCAGACCTTCTGGAGGTGATCTCAGACGTGGTGTTAATCTCCCTGAAACTTATTGTGTTGAGGGATTTTAACATCCATGCTGAGGCACCCTCATAAAGGCCAGCTCAGGATTCCATGGTGTCAATTAATATCTAGCTTGTATTGTAGGGGCAATGGACCCATTAAAATGCTCTGCAACCAGAGATTAATGGATTCAAAAGGATTCTTGAATGATCTGGGGGATTTTCCAGCCAATTAGCAGAGTACAGTCTCTTTGGTTTTCTTAGGAGCTCAGAGCAATGAAATGCTTGAGTAGATGACTACAGCAATGTGGAGAAATCAGGATTAATTTGATCATGCATGGGTTAAGGTCTGTTTTAGAACTTACTTTACATGAGTTAGGATAGCAAAGAAACAACTCTTTGCTGCCTCTAGTACTCCAGATCAATCTTGTCCAATGATTTTGTTCCAGGTAATTAAAAACCTTAGACTGATGAGGAGGAACCCTCAGAAAAAGTGTTGTGGTGGATTTGCTAAATACTTTGTGGAGAAAATTGGTCAGATTCATTTTGACTTAGACTCCACATTGAGGAATATACTTGTCCATTTTAATGCATGAGTTCAACATAATGATGTGGACAAATTGATTTAAGAGGTAAGGCCAACCACTTGTCTGTTAGACCCATGTCCATCTTGGCTAATTAAAGCTGCCAGAGGAGGGGTGGTCAGTCATGTGGTTGGAGGCTGTAAATGCTTCTCTGAAAGAGGTCTATGTTCTAACCTCTCTGAAAGAAACTATTGTAAGACTTTTCTTGAAAAAACCTTCATTGGACCCCATCTCTTTTTTTAAAATTATTATTGCAATACACAGAAAATGCAATATATATATAAATATATATATAGCACAAAAAGGGGAAAACACAAATTTTACAAAACCAGTAATATACACTGTAGAATAACACAATCTCATAATACAAATAGTGCACATGATACACAACTAGCATAACTCCATATAATACACAATGAGGTTACAATAGCATAATACTATGACAAACAATCACTGGACTTACTGGGCTATTATTCCATAGACAGCATATGGAACCACCTGTTTATACAATACTATTTTGAAGTCTGACAGCCTAGGAATCTGTAAAAATAAAAGACAATTAACAAATAACATTAAAAAGACCTCTATCTCTGCTGACAGAACAGCTCGTTATTAACGTTCTTGTCAATCACCGTCCAAATAGAAATAAGACAGATATGACCCTTTAGAATTTTGAATAATCTCAAGTAGATAAAAAAGAAGGAAGGGAGGGAGGGAGGGGAGAGAGAGAGAGAGAAAAGAAAAGAAAAGAAAAGCTTCCCCTCTACTCGAGCTAACAATACACGTTTGGAAGTATCACATTGTAATTCTAATGACTATAACTGTCAGGATCAGACTCAGACACAAGGACAATAAACTTGCATAGCAGATTTATTGTAAAGTTGTAGAGCAGTGAACATTGACTTTGAAGAACAGGAGTGAGCAAGGTTCCAAAATACTCTACAGTTAAACAGTTCAGATTCACACAAGAGAAAGAGAAAGCACATTCCTAAACTAGAGGTCATAAAGTCCCAGAAGTATCCATGGTTACTATCTACATCCTCCATGGATGTTTAGAGAACAACAAATGGAGGAATGTACACCTGCACCATATTGTGTTTACGAAGCAATCGGAAGCTGTGTCTATTAGAGGTACACACTAGCCCATAATCCCCTATCTATTTATGGAGGGCCATCCCTACATCCTGCCCACCTTCAAAAGAAACATACAAAAACAAAACGAAAAGAAAGAAAGAAAAACTTAAACAGCGAGGAATAACATAAGGCATGTTGTAGACGATCAGCGTGGAGGGACAACACAGTCAGTCTTTGAAGAATCCAGCGAACGGTCCGGCTTGAGCAGACTGGAATGAAAAACAGGGTGAACACCTTTAAGAGATGAGAGCAAAGACAATTCAAAGGAGACATTGTTAATGGCGCGTTTGACAGGGAAAGGGCCAAGAAATTTAGGAGAGAGCTTCTTAGAAGGGGAGGGAGAAGTGGTGTTTTTAGCAGACAGATAAACAAGATCACCCGGCAGATAAGAAGGGTTTTGAATTCGTTTAGTGTCTGCAAAACGTTTTTGGGAAGCTTTTGAAGCAGACAGAGAAGTGGACACAGATTGCCAAACGCCAGAGCACCTTTCTACCCACGCAGTTAGAGATGGGGGGAGGAGGAGGAGGAGATGGGGGGGGGAAGGAGCCGGGAGGAAGCCATAGACAATTTCGAATGGGGTTTTACCAGAGGAGGAATGCAGAGCAGAGTTAATAGCAAATTCAGCGAAAGGCAAAAGGGAAGACCAGTCATTTTGGTTAGTAGAAACAAAGCAGCGGAGGAATTGTTCAAGCGTGCGGTTAACCCTTTCAGATTGACCATCAGTTTGAGGATGATAAGCAGTACTGAGTTTTTGAGTGATGCCCAACGATTTCAAAAGCGAGGTCCAAAATTTAGAGGTGAAAACTGGGTCACGGTCAGAGATAATGGTGGAGGGCAAGCCAAACATGGAGAACAAATAAGTCAGCCAGTTTTTCTGCAGTTGGGACTTTTTTGAGTGGAACAAAATGACATTGTTTAGAGAAATGGTCAGTGATGACCCAAATGCAATGGTATCCAGCAGAAGAAGGGAGGGAAGTTATAAAATCCCAAGCAATAACAGACCAAGGTTGAGAGGGTACTGGAAGAGGTTGCAGCAATCCTTGCTGTTTGGAGGTGGGGGGTTTGCAGACATTGCAAGTTGCGCATTCCTTAATGTAGGATTGAACTGCAGAATTTAAGCCAGGCAACCAGAACAGTTTACGGATAGAATGCAAAGTTTTGAGAAATCCGAAATGACCAGCAGGTTTGGAATCGTGGTAACGGTGTGAAATGGTGGGGCGTGCATCAGGGGGTACATAAATTTTGGAACCATAAAATGGGAGCCCAGTATCCCAGGAAATATTTTCTTTGTGCGATGAAAGCCATGGATCTTTGTGAGCTGAGTGCTTGATGAGATCTCGTAAGGCTGTATCGCAAAGGGAGGAAGCCGAACGACAGGCTTGAGCAAGCGACCGAATGCTGACTTGAGAAGCAAGAGAGTCAGATGGAAATAGAGTCTTTTCAGCAGAGGCAGCATTCAGGAGGGGGTTATGACAAGGCAGACGCGAGAGTGGGTTGGCAAGGGTGTTCGATTTGCCAGGTTTGAATAAGATTTTGAAGCGGAAACATTGGAAAAACTCAGCCCAGCATGCTTGTTTAGGCGACAGTTTTCTAGCAGCTTGCAATGCTTGCAAATTTCTGTGATCAGTCCAAACTTCAAAGGGGACTTGAGCGCCTTCAAGCAAATGTCACCAGGTAGATAAAGCAAAATGAATGGCTTTAGCTTCCTTTTCCCAAATGGGCCAATTGAGTTGAGAGGAAAAATTTTTGGAAATGAAGGCACAGGGTTTAAGAGCTCTGTCAGCGTCATGCTGGAGGAGTACTGCAGCCATCGCAAAATCAGAAGCGTCAGTCTGAATGACAAAAGGATTGGAGGTGTCAGGGAAGAGAAGTAAAGGCTCAGAGGTGAATTTTTCCTTCAGAGTGTCAAAAGCAGTTTGGCAGTCAGCGGACCAAGACAGTTTGTGGTTTTTGCTGGGTAAATGTCCTTTGGGTTTTCTCAATAGGTTTGTAAGGGGTAGAACAAGGGTGGCAAAATCTTGAATAAAATTCCGGTAAAAATTAGCAAAACCCCAAAATTGTCGCAGTTGTTTAAGAGTTCTAGGCGCAGGCCAGCCAAGTATGGCCTTAATTTTGGAAGGGTCCATATTGATCGTGTTGTTACAAATGCGGTAGCCTAGATAGACAAATGATTGAGTATCAAATTGACATTTTACTAAGTTTGCAATCAGTCCATTATCGGCTAATCGCTGCAGAACCGTCCTGACTAATGAAACGTGCTTATCAAGCGAATCAGCGTATATCAAAATATCATCGAGATAAATAACCACCCCTTCATAAAGGAGGTCATGAAATAGGGAATTTAGAAACATTTGGAAAACTGAGGGTCCAGATTGTAATCCAAATGGTAAAACAGTCCACTGGAAGTTGCCAAGAGGCGTGGAAAAGGTGGTAAGCCATTCGCTATCAGGGTGCATCCGAATTCTGTGAAAAGCCTCTATAAGGTCCAATTTGGTGCAATATTTGCCTTGAATTAGCTGATCCAAAACAGTTTTTATAAGAGGAATAGGGTAACCGTTTGGTAAAAGAGACTAGTTTAAGGCAGAATAGTTGACAATGAGCCTAGGATCCGCAGACGGATCCTTCCTTCTGCGGAAAAAGACTGGACTGGCAGTGGGCGCAGTGGATGATTTAATGAATTTGCGCACCAAGTTCTTGTTTAGGAATTTTTTTAAAGCAGTCAGTTCTTGGCGACTCATAGGATAAATTTTAGGCTTGGGGAGCTTTGCGCCCTCAATTAGGTTTAGTTTGCAGTCAAATTCCCTGTGAGGGGGTAACTTATCAGCCTCCCATTCGTGGAAAACTTTTTGTAGGTCTTGATAGTGTGGAGGAATATGTGCTAATTCCTCAGGGGTTAAAGAAAGCGTGGGCTGAGAGTCCCGGTTCAGTAGTTTTCCAGCAGCCCAGTCTATATGTGGATTGCATTTGCACAGCCAGTCAACTCCCAAAACAACTTGAAATTGTACGACTTTTGGAACTAAAAAACGCAACCTGCACTTGTGGTTCCCCACACTGAAGGGGAGGGGAGTGGAGATTCGGCCAATTGCTCCCCCAGACATTGGGCTTCCATCCATTTGTGTTAATTTAATAGGTCTTTCAAGAGGCTAATAGTTAATACTTAGTTCTTTAGCCAGTTCTGGGTGAATAAGACTTCTGGAACAGCCAGAGTCAACGAGAGCTCTATGAATTCACAGTTTTTTTATCTTTTCCTGGCAAAGTTACTGTTGCAAAGATATGGGTTTTTTTTTAGTGTTACGTACATATGTGGTTCCGGCAGTGTCCCATTCCTCAGAGCCGTTGTCAGAGTTGTAATCCGAAGCTGAGGTGGAGGAGGCATCACTCTCAGCAGGGAGCTGATGGGGATCTCCTGCGGCTGCAGCTGGATCTTTGATGTGGCGTCTGGTCGACGAATTAATGACCGTAGATTTCCGAGAACCAGCTTTCTCTTTAGCTGGGTCGGTTTGCATTTCTTTGGGACTGTTGCTGGAAGTTTGATTTTCGGGGCAGTTGTTAGAAAGATGGCCCGGTTTCCCACAGGAGAAACAGATGCCCAGTCAGAGGCGTCTGTTTCTTTCTTCAGTGGTAAGGAATGTAGAGCGGCGTGGGGGTTTTCGGGGCCCCAGGTCTTGAGCTTGTTTCTGGCGAGTCAATTGTACAGTTTGAGTTATTCCTTCTACTTCGGTGGCAAGCTTAATCCAGCCGATTAGGGTTTGTGAGTTCGCTTGAATCAGGCAGCCATGCAGTACGTTGGGGTTCAAGCCGTCCTTGTAGAATTCTATCATGACTTCATCGGACCAAGGTACCTTGACTGCTAAATTTTGGAATTCTCTCGAGTAAGTTCCCATATCGCCCTTGCCTTGTTTCAGTCGTTTCAGTAGATATTTGGTTTTTTCAAGCAAGTGAGGGTCTTCAAAGCATTCACGTAGATGGTTCATGAATAGCTGTAAGTTCTCAGTTTCGGGTGCGCGGGAATCATATAGATTAGCCACCCAGTCAGCTGCTAAGCCTTTCAAGTGCTGACTCAAATATCTGATCCTGGCAACATCGTCTTGGAACAGATGCCCATAATCAAGCATGAAATTTGATGCCATAGTTAGAAAAAAAGAAAGCTTTTCTCCTTTGCCGTTAAAGGAAGCCTTCAACTCTTCAATGTTTCTTGGCACCACCTGTGGCGCTGGTTGTTGGGACTGGCCTGCTGGTGGGGGGGACTGCAGCTCCCGGAACAGCGACTGCAGCTGCTGGAGCGGCGGCTGGAAGTTGTGGTCCTCTAGCTGGAGTTCTCCCTGCTTTTGGCACTTTGACACACAATTCTCTTAGTAGCAATCGGAGCTCCATTATTTCTTCATCTTTTTGGCCATGGCCTCTTCTATGTCCATTATTTCATCCAGGAGGGCCAGTTCTCTCTCTGAAGTGTCTCATTTAGCTGCTCTTTGGCGTTGCCTCATAGAAATTCTCGGTTTCTCTCCCCAAGTCCAAGTTTGCTCGTTTGTGGGAGTGGCTGCTGGGATTTTTGGTCTAGCATTGGGCGTCAAGTCACTATTCGCCGCTCCATCGGAATCAACTCGCTCCGGTTCTTCTTCGGTGGGGTGGCTTTCCGCCTGTTCAGTAGATTGGTGCATGTTAGAAGACTCCTGTTCTTCCTGTCAGGATCAGACTCAGACACAAGGACAATAAACTTGCATAGCAGATTTATTGTAAAGTTGTAGAGCAGTGAACATTGACTTCGAAGAACAGGAGTGAGCAAGGTTCCAAAATACTCTACAGTTAAACAGTTCAGATTCACACAAGAGAAAGAGAAAGCACATTCCTAAACTAGAGGTCATAAAGTCCCAGAAGTATCCATGGTTACTATCTACATCCTCCATGGATGTTTAGAGAACAACAAATGGAGGAATGTACACCTGCACCATATTGTGTTTACGAAGCAATCGGAAGCTGTGTCTATTAGAGGTACACACTAGCCCATAATCCCCTATCTATTTATGGAGGGCCATCCTTACAATAACCATTTATAATACTAAATATACCACTACTACAATGTGATTGCACATTAGTCACTAAATACCATTCACTTTACAATCAATATATGTACAATTACAAATATATACAAAAAAAGGTTATCTTGGTCATGGATAGTTAGCACTACCCTTGGCAACTCCCAAACTCTAGATTTCCATTCATAGAATCTGATAAGCCTAGCTTTCAATCAATTCTCCTTCTCACATCATAATCAAGCTCTGTTTTCATTTGTAAAAATTCACTATTGCCATATCTTAAGAAATTTACTATATGTTTTATTTTCTATCAAACAGGTAGGTTTGACTTGGATGAAGGAATAGAGGGCATGCTCATCAAATTTGCAGATG
Organism: Ctenosaura bakeri; assembly: GCA_948474755.1. Taxonomy (NCBI): domain Eukaryota; kingdom Metazoa; phylum Chordata; class Lepidosauria; order Squamata; family Iguanidae; genus Ctenosaura; species Ctenosaura bakeri. The sequence goes on from CAOLHI010006958.1 coordinate 16,005, forward strand.
ACACCAAATTGGGAGGGGTTGCTAATACACCAGAGGACAGGATCAAAATTCAAAATGACCTGGATAGATTGGAGAGCTGGGCCAGGGCGAACAAAATGAAATTCAACAGAGAGAAATGTAAGGTCCTACACTTAGGCAGAAATAATGGAATACAGAAATACAGGATGGGGGACACGTGGCTGGATAGCAGTACATGTGAAAGGGATCTAGGAGTCTTCATAGACCACAAGCTGAACATGAGTCAGCAGTGTGATGTGGCAGCCAAGAAAGCCAATGAAATTCTTGGCTGCATCAATAGGAGTATGGTGTCTAGATCGAGGGAGGTACTGGTACCACTCTACTCTGCTTTGGTTAGACCCCATCTTGAATACTGTGTCCAGTTCTGGGCACCCCAATTCAAGAAGGATATTGACAAGCTGGAGCAAGTCCAGAGGAGGGCGACCAAAATGGTGAGAGGCCTGGAAGCCATGCCCTATGAGGATAGACTTAGAGAGCTGGGTATGTTTAGTCTGCAGAAGAGGAGGTTAAGAGGGGACATGATAGCCATGTTTAAATATTTGAAGGGATGCCACATAGAGGAGGGAGAAGGCTTGTTTTCTGCTGCTCCAGAGACCAGGACAAGGAGCAATGGATTCAAGCTGCAGGAAAGGAGATTCCACCTGAACCTCAGGAAGAACTTCCTGACAGTCAGGGCTGTCCGGCAGTGGAATCTGTTGCCTCGGAGTGTAGTAGAGTCTCCTTCTTTGGAGGTTTTTAGCAGAGGCTTGATGGCCATCTGTCGGGATTGATTTGAGGGTGTTCCTGCATGGCAGGGGGTTGGACTGGATGGCCTGTGTGGTCTCTTCCAACTCTGAATTTCTATGATTCTATTGCCCACTTCAGCAACTTCTAACAGCTTTTCCAACCATTCTGCCTCAGTTGGTATAGACTGGGTTTTTTTTTCAATATCTAGCAAAGATTCACGCTGTTGTCACCATATGCCAAATCAGTCTTCCTAGTTTCCCTTCCGTAGGATGTTGAAAGTGGAATAATAGCACTATAACAATGTAGTGCAGAAAGGCACTAATCAAATGTATTATATTAACAGGCTATTATGGAAATGCGTATCTATAATAGTGATGCATTTTCATAACAGGGAATATCAGCAACCTCCAGTTAGGGCTTGGAAAAAGTCTTGTCTGAAACTCCAGAGAACTGCTGCCAGTTCAGGTTGACCTTACTTGGCTAAAAGGACCAGGGATGTGAGTGGTACAAGGCACTTCCTATGCTCCAGTGCAGCTATTAACAACTTCCCAGAAACTAAAAACATGCAGTTAGACAAAAACATCACCATTTGTGCTCATCTCCTCATTTGACTTTTACTTTGTAAAACCCTTCTCCATCACACAAACGGGCAGCTTCAGGGGGTTAAACTTCTGCCCTGAACCTCCATGGCCCCTACCACAGACTGACATATATGCAAAAGGTAAAGCAAAGTAAAACTGTAAGTTGACAGAAATCCACTTCTGTTTTTGAAGAACAAGCATTATTTAGTGCTAAACAGTAACCCAACTCAGAACATCCTATTTAAAAAGTGAATTACTAAAGACTTCCTGGAAAGACATTTCATTCCCTTTCCCTGCCAATTTTTGCCAGGAAAAAAGGAAGGTACAGGGTAGCTCAGCTGGGTGGGTTGGAGGTCACAAAACCAATCCTTGGGGTATGTATGTTAGTGAAGGTGTATGAACCCCCATGAGCTGCCCTTTAATTGTATCTACAATGTTGTATTTCCTTATGTTTCCTTCCTTTAATTATATCTACAATGCTATATTTCCTTCCTTCAATATTTGAAGCAACCAGTGACCAGCTATACTTCCAGTAATGGCATTTAACTCAGAAGGTCAGTGATTAGCATTTCAGTCTATTGTTGCAAGTCAGTGAATTTAACATTTTCTTTTACTGGAGCTTCAAGGATACTTCATAAAGGGGTTGGTGAGTTTATTCTGCATTGAGAACAATTAGTTGAAAGGACTGCTGTATGGGGAGATACAAGGGAAATTGAAGATATGAATACTAGCTCAGTTGTATGTTGATTATGGGAAAGCATTGCTAAGTAGGTAGAAACTGGCATTTCAAATGGGGAAAGAGTTAGAAAACAAAATCTAGTGGGCAATATGTTTGGAATAAGCAATAGTGTGCCTCACATTTTTGATTGCAAGAAAGTTTCACCTGTTTGATCCACATCATGAAATTATTAGTCACAGAAACTTTGTCAGACAATGTTGTTGCCAGTGAAGAAGGCACAGATAAACAAGGCAAAACAAATGAAAGTTTTAAGGGTTGGCCTGCAATATTCTACTTCCTCAAACCTGAGTATCCAATTTCCATATTATGCAAATTATGATAATTATTGCAAACCAGTTCAATTTGTGTCACATTAATTGTTGCTTTTCTCCCCCTGTGTTTCAAACGTCATACAACTTGTTACATTTACAACTGATCTGAGAGAGACAGTATAGAATAGTACTGCTGTTTTGTTTTTCTGATAGCATTTACAGTATGGAGATGAATGCTAATTTTCTCTTATGCATATTTAACTTACCAGGACATATGCATGCATAAACATTTTTAATGCCTATAACACACTCTTAAGACAAATTGATGTGGAATTAGTTCATTAGAATGACTTCATTTTTTCTTTATCATCATTTGAATGCCCATCAAGCATCACAATAACCCTTTCCTCTTGCCATCTGCTAGCTCCTTCTTTCATCAGGTAATATCATGAAGTGGTTGCCTCACCTTCTCATGATACTGCTTGAGAAGCAAGAAAGCATTTGCATGGTGCATTGCCTCATTCCTTTTGCTCTCTATTCCCTCCTACTGTCACCCTTGCCTCATCTCACTCATGGAACAACCCTTCTTTCCTTCTTGTACCACTCACTCTTCTTCTCTCCTAATGTCCCTCATCTCACCTTGCATACTTGTTGTGTACCTCTCACTTGTTTCTTGCACACCACTGCCCACACCACTAACTCTTCCCTCCCCCACCTCGTGCTGTTGCAATGAACCCCTTGGTTGCTACTTGTGCATCACCGTTACTACGGTTCTGACATGCCCAGTGATAGCGTTAGATATTGCCTTGATATCAAACTTATTTGGCCTTCACTTGACCTTTCTCTGCCACCCTGCTCCACGTATTTGCAAGGGCCACCGGACAAGCACGTAAACAGGCACGTCCGGTAATGGTTGGACATTCCAATCCCCACTTAGGCAGGAACATTAATGCCACTCCGTTGCTTCAGGGACCATTTCTTGCAGACACACCTTGCTTAAGCACAACTTTACACAAAGACGCATGGCCCTGAGCCGGCACCCTCTCAATGCTGAGCCATTTGCATACTGGCTACACTATTGTCATCCAGCGCTAAGCTAATCATGTAAAACCTGACCTTTTCCAATGCTTTTGTCCTGCTCCAAATTTCCTTTGTTCTCACCGAGCATGGCATGGCCTGTAGGCACAATCCACCTTATAAAAACTCCCCGATTCCAAGCACACCTCGGATCGCCCTGGACTTCCATCTAGCCTTGCTGCCGCTCTGTCCAGTGAAGTTGTCCCCTCAGTTTCCAACAACTGAGTCTGCCTCACACCTCGGATCACTCTGGACTTCCATGCCACCTTGCTGTCGTTCGTTCGGTCTGACGAGCTCTCCTCAGCAAACCGCGCTGAACTTTCTTCCCTGCAATCTTCCTCCCCTTTCCAGGACTACGAGATAAGGTGTCGTATCATCCATTTCCCCCCAAAACTCTCATCTCTAATTTCTAGTTAGCTGTGTGCTTGTGGTGTCTTTTCTGTTTATCCTTTAATAAAGCTATTATTTTTACTATTTTAAAACTATCTGACCACTCTTCTGACCTGACGCTGTATACATAGGGTTGCAAGATCCCTGCTAAGTCACCCTGCCTCTCGTTAGCTTAAGAGAGTGCTGGAGTTAATTTCCCCATCTTGTGTTTTTATTTGGTTATTTGGGCGCCCCTCCCAGGACCCCCACAATACAGGGTAACAGAATGGTGGAGCAACACGGGGAGCCCCGGTACCCCTAATCTGAGAAGGAATCCGGAACTTCCTCAGAGCAGGCTGTACCAACCTAGGGAACGGTCAGTTGAGTTGTCTTGGAATGCCTGCCTACAAGCTTTCTAAAGCAGGCTAGTGTGTATACATTCTATGTGTGTGTGATAGCTCTATTGGGTGGGAATCTGTCCCCCTACTCTTTGTCTTGTCCTGGGAATCACCTCCCCATCTTGGGTCTATCGTGGGCCGGGATCCTAGCACTAGTGTATACGTTAGGAACAGTCCACACACATTCAACACCTGAGCAGCAAGGCACACGAAAGCACTTTATGGAAGGAGCAAGCCCCCCTTGTGCTCCTTTCCTTTTGCCCCCCCCCTAAGTTTTGGCTTTGTAATGGAGAAGACGTGGGTCTGAGTCCCGGCTTCTCAGAGTTCTCGGGTGTGTCCCGATTTGGCTAGCCAACTAGGATTGGGTGGTGAGTCCCGACTTAGTCTAAGGGTTCAGCGGTTTGTCCCGAGGTGTCGGAAGGGTCCCCTCACCCAGAAAACCAGTTAGGGATGGTTTGGTTTTGGTTCCTTGCCCCTCTTCCCCCGCTGCTTGGCCAGGCGGCATTGCAAGTTCCGTTGTGTTCGTTACCCCCCCTTCAGGCAGGCGAGTACTCCTGTAGGTTTCCCCTGGGTCTAGGTGACCTCCCTGTCCGCCAACTGTTTCCTCGTCCTCTCATCCCCTGTGCTGGCGAGGTGTAAAACCAGGCCTGAGTGCACCAGAGTGACTTTGTTTGGGCAGGCTGGAG
>CAOLHI010006960.1:0-20911 GCA_948474755.1 Ctenosaura bakeri
GGACTGCAAACCCCAGGATTCCGTAGGATTCCATAGGATGTTGCAACTGGAATCATAGCGCGATAGCAGTCTAGTGCGGAAATGGCCTTTTTTGTCTCTGGAGCGGTAGAAAACAAGTCCACTTCATGGGCTCATTGGAGAAGTGAAAAGAAGGGGAGATCTTGACAGAGATTTCAGAGAAAGACTAACCTTCTAAATGTCAGAGAAGGGGAAAGAACTAGGATTGCAAGAAAGAAAATGAACTACTAACTAACAAGAAAATGAGGGATCAAAATTCAAAATGACCTGGATAGATTGGAGAGCTGGGCCGAGGCTAACAAAATGAAATTCAACAGAGAGAAATGTAAGGTCCTATACTTAGGTAGAAAAAAATGGAATACAGAAATATAGGATGGGGGACACGTGGCTGGATAGCAGTACATGTGAAAGGGATCTAGGAGTCTTCATAGACCACAAGCTGAACATGAGTCAGCAGTGTGATGCGGCAGCCAAGAAAGCCAATGCAATTCTTGACTGCATCAATAGGAGTATGGTGTCCAGATCGAGGGAGGTACTGATACCACTCTACTCTGCTTTGGTTAGACCTCATCTTGAATACTGTGTCCAGTTCTGGGCACCCCAATTCAAGAAGGACAGGGTCAAGCTGGAGAAAGTCCAGAGGAGGGCGACCAAAATGGTGAGAGGCCTGGAAGCCATGAAGCCCTATGAGGATAGACTTAGAGAGCTGGGTATGTTTAGAATCATAGAATCATAGAAATGTAGAGTTGGAAGAGACCACACGGGCCATCCAGTCCAACTCCCTGTCATGCAGGAACACCCTCAAAGCACTCCCGACAGATGGCCATCAAGCCTCTGCTTAAAAACCTCCAAGGTAGGAGACTCCACTACTCTCCGAGGCAGCAGATTCCACTGCCGGACAGCCCTGACTGTCAGGAAGTTCTTCCTGAGGTTCAGGTGGAATCTCCTTTCCTGCAGCTTGAATCCATTGCTCCTTGTCCTGGTTTCTGGAGCAGCAGAAAACAAGCCCCCTCCTTCCTCTACATGGCATCCCTTCAAATATTTAAACATGGCTATCATGTCCCCTCTTAACCTCCTTTTCTGCAGACTAAACATACCCAGCTCTCTCAGTCTATCCTCATAGGGCATGGCTTCCAGGCCTCTCACCATTTTGGTCACCCTCCTCTGGACTTGCTCCAGCTTGTCAATATCCTTCTTGAATTGGGGTGCCCAGAACTGGACACAGTATTCAAGATGGGGTCTAACCAAAGCAGAGTAGAGTGGTACCAGTACCTCCCTCGATCTAGACACCATACTCCTGTTGATGCAGCCGAGAATTGCATTGGCTTTCTTGGCTGCCGCATCACACTGCTGACTCATGTTCAGCTTGTGGTCTATGAAGACTCCTAGATCCCTTTCACACGTACTGCTATCCAGCCACGTGTCCCCCATCCTATATTTCTGTATTCCATTATTTCTGCCTAAGTGTAGGACCTTACATTTCTCTCTGTTGAATTTCATTTTGTTCGCCCTGGCCCAGCTCTCCAATCTATCCAGGTCATTTTGAATTTTGATCCTGTCCTCTGGCATATTAGCAACCCCTCCCAATTTGGTGTCATCTGCAAATTTGATGAGCATGCCCTCTATTCCTTCATCTAAGTCATTGATAAAAATATTGAACAGCACTGGGCCCAGGACAGAACCTTGTGGCACCCCACTAGTCACTTCTCTCCAGGATGAAAAGCAGCCATCCGTGATCACCCTTTGGGTTCGGTCGGTCAACCAATTACATATCCAATTAACAGTAGCCCTGTCTAGCCCACATTTTACTAGCTTCGATGCAAGAATGTCATGGGGAACTTTGTCAAAGGCCTTACTTACTTTAGTCTGCAGAAGAGAAGGTTAAGAGGGGACATGATAGCCATGTTTAAATCTTTGAGGGGATGCCATGTAGAGGAAGGAGAGGGCTTGTTTTCTGCTGCTCCAGAGACCAGGACAAGGAGCAATGGATTCAAGGTGCAGGAAAGGAGATTCCACCTGAACCTCAGGAAGAACTTCCTGACGGTCAGGACTGTCCGGCAGTGGAATGTGCTGCCTCGGAGTGTAGTGGAGTCTCCTTCCTTGGAGGTTTTTAAGCAGAGGCTGGATGGCCATCTGTCGGGAGTGCTTTGAGGGTGTTCCTGCATGGCAGGGGGTTGGACTGGATGGCCCCTGGGGTCTCTTCCAACTCTACATTTCTATGATTCTATTCTATGATTCTATGATCCTATATTCAGGAAAGAGGGTTGGCTGTGGTTTTAGTTAAACTCAGGCTTCACTGATTTCAGCTTTAAAGGGAGCTAAATAAGGCCCCGATAATGACTTTAGTGGTATTTCAACAAGAGAAATCAGGAGCAGGGGCCAGGAGCAGATAGGAACTCAAAGCAGGAGGCAGGAAGAAGAGGCCAGGAGCTTCTGGCAAAGATTGAGACAGCAAATAGATCCAGGCCCAGAATGAATGATTTGAAAATCTAGGCTGTCTTTTATGAGGATTTTGGGTGAGATGCCCACCTCCAGAAGACATAGGAACCAATAGCACATCTGCTTACCTGAGAGATATTATGGGCTATTTGGATTAACAAAAAGTGAATGATCTCTGAATCATTCCTTGAGGAAGATATTACGGAGTGCCTGACTTGGCAGTCACCCATTTCAAGTGATCTCTAGGTCAATATGGGTATTGCCTAGATATGGGAAGTCCAGCCTTAGGGGAAGCTCACTGCCTGGGATGTATTGGTGTTTAATGCCCGGTTGATTGCTCCCTACATCCTGTGAGTATTCCATGTTGAATTCGGAGTCTTATTTCCAGAGGATCGTATTATTTAGCAGTTACCTATCTATCATTTTGTTTTGCAGGTTTGTTTGAGGACCAGAGGCTGAGAGATTTCCGTTCAGTCATTGGGTTTGATTCTTTCCTAACTTGGGGACAATCCTTCAGTCAGTAATTTCCTTGTAGAATTACATATCCTCTGAATTTGGCATGCATGCTATACAAATTCAGGCAATGTGGCAATAGAAGGCATGCATGAATAAGTAAATAATGCTGTTTCCCAAACCTTATTAAGTTTATTGCTTCATGTACATGATAGAAGCTGGGTGAGAATAGACAGGGAATAAAATATATTAAGAGCATAAAAAGAAACCTGCTGGATCTGACCGAGGCTTATCAAGTCTACCGTTTTGTTGCCACTGTGGCCAGACATAGGCCATTTCCGCACTACACTCTGATAGCACGATTATTCCACTTTCAACATCCTATGGAATCCTGGGGTTTGCAGTTTTGGGAGGGGCCGCCTGGCCCCTCCCGAAACTGCAAACCCCAGGATTCCATAGGATGTTGAAAGTGGAATAATCACGCTATAAGAGTGTAGTGCGGAAATGGCTGTATTCTCTGGGATGCCCACAAGTAGAAAGTGAGTTCAATAGCCCTCTTCCAATCATAGTCCCCACAACTGGTACTGAAAGACATATTCCAGAATCCTACATGGTCTCAGCATAGCTTAAATATCTGCAGGTGGAATCCTGCAACACTAGCACAGTGGAATCCCTAAACTTAATACCACTGTAGTGCAACATGTGAGAAATGATGAGTGTGTGTGGCCATGCACAGATGCAGTGAGCAAGGCACAGTGCGCACTGACACACTACTCTGGGTGCATTATTGCAGAATTGCAATGGTTCTGCAAGTGCAATTCTGGGCCCAGCACTATCAGTGGGATGTGGCCATTCCTCATTATCCAAAAAAGACACTTTGCTACATGTGTGGGGCAACCTACGCCTGCGTATGTCACCAATGGGATTCTGGCCATAGCGGTTGTGAGAAGCATAAGAGGTAATACAAAGCCATCATGATTAGAAGGCAGCAGAGCTTGGAAAAGTTTTGGTCTTGATGGCTTGTACATTCTTGAACTTGTAGCCTATAAAATTAACAACTCTTGCAGTCCCCCATGCAAAAAGGTTATTGACCTTTGGCCTCAGGTCAGCCCCAAGATTAGCATCAAAAGCAACGGGTTTCAATGCCAGACTAGTTCTTTGAGGCTTACCCTCCTCATTGATGCTATTGACTTTTTAATTTGGAGTGATGGTCAGTAACTGTTCTTACAAGCCCCCAGGAGGGTTTTATCCTGTCACCTCTTGCTTGTGCTAATATGTCTGTAAATACTAATGCCGCCAGGTCTCCTAGCAGGCTTTTCTGGCTTTTGTAGCCGTGGGAGTAGCTTTTATCTATGTGTATTGCAACCTCGAAGTGAATGAATTTGTTTGGTGCCACCCTGGCGTAGATCACCTTGGATGATGGTGGCGATGATAATGTTGATATTCATTTATATTCTGCCTTTCTCCCAAAACTGGACTTGAGGTGGCTTACGATTTAGAAAAGAACAACATGGCTAAAAAACACGCCAAAATGAACATTAAAATGGAATTAAACCAGGGAGCCCTGGTGGCGCAGTGGTTAAATGCCAGTACTGCAAGCCACAAGGTTGTGAGTTCAATCCTGCCCGGCTCCAAGGTTGACTCAGCCTTCCATTCTTCTGCAGGTCGGTAAAATGAGGACCCAGCTTGTTGGGGGCATGTATAGAAATGTTTCAAAATACATGCTATTTGTAAGTTGTTCGCCGCCTCGATCCATATGGAGAGGTGGGATACAAATAAATAATAAAAAAAATTCACATTATTATAGTGATGTAAAAGCTAATATGCGACTAAAAAGATTAAAAAGCAATTAAAACAGTTCTGCACCCTCAGCCCATTCTTTAAAAACTTTATTTTAAAAGCTGGTTGGAATAAAGAGGTCTTTGTCTGATGGTGGATGGAGAGCAAGGAGGGGAAAGCAGGGAGGGGACCAATTCTGGCCTCCCCAGGGAGGGAGTGCCAGAGTCTAGGAGCAGCCACCAAGAAGGCCTTCTCTTGTGTCCCCACCAACTGTGCTTGTAATGATGGTGGGACTGAGAGAAGGGCCTTCCCTGAGGATCTCAGGACCAGATGGGCTCATATGGGGAGATATTGTCTGGCAGATAGCTTGGACCTGATACATATAGGGCTTTATAGATCATAATCAGCACTTTGAATTGTACTTGGAAACTAACTGGCAACCAGTGGAGTGGCTGCAACAGGAGAGCAATATGGTTCCTGTAACCTGTCCTTGGGAACAATGACAAGTCACCTCTCAGTCCGTCATTTAAAAGTAATGGTCTACTAGTAGATGGCAGGGGCTAGAATCCTGTCCTGTACATTTCCTATGGAAGCAGCTGGAAGCAGCTTTTCCAAAGTGGAAAGCTCTCAGTCCATTCAAAGGCCTCTTTTGCACAGCATTTTCCATGCGAAAGAGGGCCTGGAGCATCGCGCGATTGTGAGGAGTGATCTGCATGATGCACTCACAATCATGCAACGCTCCAGGGGCCGGCAGGCGCCGATTGCACACCTTTTCATTTTTGGCTATAAGCCGAAAATGATGCGTGATCGTGCATTGCTCCCAGGCCCCGTGCGCGCTTACTTCGTGTGCGGAGCCATGGAGCCGCACCGGTCGCACTTCCTGCCCCACCGCAGCCTGGGAAGGTCCCAGGTTGCTCTGCGGAAGGAAGAGGCGGGGCTCTCACGCAGCAGGCAGCTCGTGCAGAGCCGAAGGACTCCCGATGTGAGAGCCTCTCGCCGGAGGCTGCTTGCGAGATCCCTGCACCCCAGCACTGGAAGAAGGTAAGGTGCAGAAAGGGTGAAAGTTGAAGAAACGGGATTACACATGCAGTGCTGATAAAGATGTGGATTGTTCACAGATGTACACGCTCATTGCACATGGATGTGCATGGATGCATATTTCAGATTGCGTGTTGGTGCACCTGACCATTTCATTGTGCATTTTATTGCACATTTGGTGTCTTGGTTCAGTTGCACACTATTACCATTTAACTCATGTGTTGCTTACTACAATTGATGCATAACTTCTCACATGGAGACTTAAGTTACACAGTTACAGTGTGGGATCTCAACTGACTTTTCTTTACTGGAAAGTGGAAGGGTGTCCACTCTTTCACCGACATATCTTTCTGAAGTTTTACATGCGTTTCCCAGACACTGAAAATGTACAGATAAGGACACTGCATAAGGCCACACAGCATCCCATTGTGCATTGCTAAAGGGGCTTAAAAACATAAGAGGAGGCACTTTGAATCAGACCAAAGGCTCTCTAGCCCAGTATTATAGTCAACCAGATGTCCACAAGAAGCCAGCAAGAGTGGGAGAATAAGCATACGTGTGTCCATATGTGTGTTTTCTTTACGCCATGCATAATGTTAAATACTTTTCTTTTATTCCTTACCTTATTTTTCCTCACCTAAATGCAACCATTGCATTTACCTAGGCCTGTTCCAGATGTGCCAAAACCTTGACCTGCTACCTCTATACCGATGATGTGCAGGGAGCTTTGAAAGCTGGACCTGATGTGCCTCTTGTGTGTGTGAGATCAGAGTTCCACACTATCCCATATTTCTTAGATGAAAACCACAACATTGGTGAAGTTGGTCAAGAAGGCAAAAGGTATTAGTGAGAAGGAACAGGCAGGCTTAGAGGGGCTCCAGCTGTTTACTTTTGCTTGAGCCTACTGGGAAGAGAAAGATCTTGCACCCCCTTTTCTTTTTTTCTCCCCTTTTGAGTTCATTGAGTGCAAACTGCTTTTGCATTTTAAACTCAGGTTGCATCAACCAAAGGGGGAAGGTGGGAGGAGAGAGAAACCAGAATATTTTAAAAGCAGTTGAATATGTGGGTGATGGAAGAGTAACTGGAACTGTCCCTGCTCAATGGGAACTGTTGGAAGCTGTGAAAGTTCCTCGCTGTCTATGGTTCTGATGAGCAGAACAAAATTGTACACTTCTTGCAAATGTTGAGGAATTGAGTGATAGTGTGACAGCCAAACATCACTTTGGAGAGCCCTCCTCATTACTTTTCTAAAATGCATTCTTTTTTTAAATGTCCCTTTGCTCCATCCTCTCGGATATTTTTAACAACTCTTAGTTCTGGGCACCCCAATTCAAGAAGGATATTGACAAGCTGGAGCAAGTCCAGAGGAGGGTGACCAAAATGGTGAGAGGCCTGGAAGCCATGCCCTATGAGGATAGACTTAGAGAGCTGGGTATGTTTAGTCTGCAGAAAAGGAGGTTAAGAGGGGACATGATAGCCATGTTTAAATATTTGAAGGGATGCCACGTAGAGGAAGGCGAGGGCTTGTTTTCTGCTGCTCCAGAGACCAGGACAAGGAGCAATGGATTCAAGGTGCAGGAAAGGAGATTCCACCTGAACCTCAGGAAGAACTTCCTGACGGTCAGGGCTGTCCGGCAGTGGAATGTGCTGCCTCGGAGTGTAGTGGAGTCTCCTTCCTTGGAGGTTTTTAAGCAGAGGCTTGGATGGCCATCTGTCGGGAGTGCTTTGAGGGTGTTCCTGCGTGGCAAAGGGTTGGGCTGGATGGCCCCTGTGGTCTCTTCCAACTCTACATTTCTATGGTTCTATGAACAATAAAGGTCTGTGCAAGAAATAGATTTGATGGAGATATCAGTGTGTATGCCTGCAACTGCACACACCAGATGTTGATAGAGATGTCTGACGATGATGTACCAAAATACCTGTTTGTTTTTAAAAGCCCAGTAATAAAGAGGAGAGAGAGATTGTTACATTTCGTTTGACAACAGGCCAGATCAGCAGTTTGGAATGCCTGCTGAAAAAAATACTTGAAGAAATGCAGACTGCTTGTTATTTTAAGCACGGGTCAGTTCATCTGAACTCTCACTTGACTGCCGGGGAATCTCTGTCTCCGTCTTTTAAGATCACCCCATCTGCTGGGAACTGTTCCATCTTTGGGGCAGTGGGAAACAAGACAGAAATTGACGTGGAGGGGGTGGGAGGGGAAACCAAATCCTCGTCTTATTTTTACGTTTCCAGCATATCTCTTGATATTAGAGATGTCACCCACTCTGAATAGCTATCCTGCATTTAAATATGGGTTTATAGCTATTCTTAATGTACCCACACCCAACTGCTTGGCAAAATATATATTCGGCACATATGAGTGCATAAATTATGTTGCTATAATTACACCCACATAAAGAGAACTCTCTAGATTTACACAAAAGTGACTTTAAAAGGTAGACAGTACAACCCCTTTTGAGGGAGGTTGCACTTTTGGTTCAATTACACCGTCGTAAATGCTTCGTTCTGAGAACAGTCATTACGCACTTTATTCCTTTTATCCAAAATGGTAAGCACTTGACTGACAGCAGAATGGGATGCGTGGTTTTGGAAATCCGTGGTGCATACATAAAAGTGTAACAAGCAGTGCATCCACACTGCACAATTATAGCAGTTCTGATTCTGATTAACCTTTATTAGGCTTACTACAACATATACATTTACAATAAAACTTCAACAATCATTTTTAGAAAATTTAAGCCATAAGTTTGTTGCCTCCACCAGAAAGTTGGCCATTAGCCTAGTAATATGCGGATTCCGATCTTCCAATAAGTATTCCACTGATAACCTATCCAAACAGATATTCCTTTCCAATAACCTCCTTAACAACTTTTTCCTTGGAATTATATACAATGGGCAGAACAATACCATATGATGGAGAACGTCAGGAGCTTGAGCACAATGACATATGTTATAGCAGTTTGATACCATTTTAACTGTTGTGGCTCCCTCTCATAGTATTCTGGGATCTGTATTTTGTTGAGGTACTTAGAATTCTCTAGTGCACTCCTCCTAACTGTGGCACCTGATTCCCTGACAGACAATTCTAAATGTTGCATCAAACTATGCATCCCAGGATAGCAACATAAGATAGATCCATGGCAGTTAAACCACTATGATGGGTGTAGTGTAGATACACCCACAGTTATTTGAGCAGAACCAGATAATACACTTACATATTTTTAAAAATCTATGTTTAACTCTAGCCCTATAGTAAATTTTGGTATCAGTGATTGCTTCACTTCTATAGTATTCCCATGCTCCGTTGCCTTGAGATGTAGTTAGTTCAGTTTCAATGTGATTTGCTTTCGACATGTGCATCCTGCATACTCTTTATTCTCAGGAATTTATGGAAACACAGTGCTCACCATGGCTTGTTTTTCTTAATTGTCATTAAGATGCTACTTCCAAGATATAAACTCTACTTACGGATTGTCTGCAAACCAAAGAGAAAATCATTATTGGAAATATGTTTGCATTTCTGTGAACTCTGGGTTTTCTTCAGATCGTATAAATCATTGGTTCTCAACCCTCCTAATGCTGCGACCCTTTAATATAGTTCCTCATGTTGTGGTGACCCCCAACCATCAATTATTTATTTATTTACAATGCCCCCCCCCCCCGGCAAAGGCCGCCTCACCGGCCAGGAACGGGGGGGGGCAGCAGGGAGGGAAAGAGGAGCCACACATCTTCCCCGGAAAAAACTCTGAGAAACCCCCCCCCGGGCTCTGTTTCTGCTCCGCTTTCTTTTCTGCTGGGGGGGCAGTGTGGGAAGAGTTTCCAGAGTGTCGACCCTGGCCGGAGGGGGAGGAATCCCAGCACCTTTGTCTTTTGCACCGGGCACAGCTCTTCCCTCTGGAAAAGTGCCGCTTTGCAGCCCCCTGGCCCTTCCGCAGCGCCCCCCCTCTGTGGCGAGGAGGGGGCCTGCCCCCGTGCTGCCGCCCCCCTCCCCCCAAGCTGGCCCTTCAGACAGGAGGTTCTCCCAGTAGCAGAGAAGGGGAGTGATTTCAGTCCCTTCTGAACAGGGGGCAGGAGGATGCGAGCGCATGGCCCGCGCTTGCGCACCACCACTCCTGCTGTGGCGACGCTGTGGCCGCACGTGCTCCCGCCAAAGGGGGCAGGAGGACGCGAGTGTGTGGCTCGTGCTTGCGCACCAACACCGGGGAGGGAATGGAACCTAAGACCATCGGAAATACGTATTTTCTGATGGTCTTAGGCGACCCCTGTGAAAGGGTCGTTCGACCCCCAAAGGGGTTGCGACCCACAGCTTGAGAACCGCTGGTATAAATCTTTTGTCTTTTACATGTAACCATGGTTTGCAAGATGAAATGTTAAATTTAAATTACAAAACAAAGGTTAAAACATTTCCCTCACTTTTCCGTGACAGTGGCTTCCTGCCTATACCCTCCAGGAGTCACATTTGGCTGGAGAAGCCAAGCCAAGGCATTCACACTCCTTCTGGGATCTTAACCGTGGTTATAGCAACAGAATTGCTTAGTGCTAACCA
Organism: Ctenosaura bakeri; assembly: GCA_948474755.1. Classification (NCBI taxonomy): domain Eukaryota; kingdom Metazoa; phylum Chordata; class Lepidosauria; order Squamata; family Iguanidae; genus Ctenosaura; species Ctenosaura bakeri. The sequence continues at coordinate 10,277 of CAOLHI010006960.1, forward strand.
TGAAAGCATTTGTGCCAGCACAGGCTTCGGTACCTTTTTATTTTTTTTTTTAAACCAATCGTACCTGTCTTATCTTTCCATACTGGGAGTTATGTGTGCCCTCAGTACATCTACATCTCTCTTCAGTGTGGATAAATCTCGTGCCCTTCAAGGTGCCTGCATAAATGGGGTTACAGTTTAAATGAATTAGCTTGTAATTGGGTAATCAAGACAGTAATGTGTTGGACTGGAGTCAGCATATGGCTTCCTGGTTTCTGAAGGTAGTGTGCTTTTTTTTTTTTTAGTGGCATCATTATATTTTAATTGCAGGGAGATAGCAGTGCAATTACCAGTGCTAAAAAGTCTAAAATGCAGTTTCAGTACAAATAGAGGGTCTCCCCCTCACCATGTGGGGAAATGGGCTAAGGACTGGTGAGAACTGTGTTCAAGTTCATTTTAAAAGTAGAAATTTACAACTTTCTTCATTATTGGGAAGGAAAAAAAAATGAGATTAACCATATTTTGACGTGGGAGAAATTGAAACTGAGATTCATCCATCCAGGCTCAGTGTTACGTCTGTAAAATTTGAGTTTGAATCCCCTCGTGTTTAACCTAAATCCTGTTGTTCTGACTAGAGTAGATCCATTGAATCAGTTGGATTTGCCCATCTGTTGACTCACCATTGATTAAGTGGGCCCACTCCAGTTGGGACTGAGGCCATTTCCACACTACACTGTTATAGCACTATTATTCCACTTTCAATATCCAGGATTCCATAGGATGTTGAAAGTGGAATAATAGTGCTATAGCAGTCTAGTGTGGAAATGGCCTAACAGTATTGTAGCCCATTATATTTGGTGGTCAATTATGGTTACCACCTCTTTTTTTCTCATGGCTCCTCCTTTTTAACATCTGTATGACAGTCAGACATAAGATGGTCCTCTCTACACTGGAAAGAGCTGTACCTGTTGAATTCAGCGAGTGCAAATGGGAGTAAATTTCATTTCAATTCAGTTCAGGAGAATCTACTGTTACCGCAGTTTCTAGCCCGGACTTGTGGGATATTAGATATCCTTTTGATATCAATAATTCGGCCTTCTTTACCCATTCCTCTCCATGTGTTTGCGAGGCCCCCGGACAAGCACGCACCCAGGCATGGCCGCTAATTGCTGAAATATTCCAAACAAATACAGGCAGGCCAGAAATAGCCAGATCGCCGCTTTAGGAGACCTCACGGCAAGTACCACATTATGTATGCATGCTACTTACAAAGAACTCCGTGCCCCGAGCAGGCAGCTTGACGAGCCGAATACTCATCTGTCAAGCACTCCGTGTTTGCATACTGGCTACTCGATTGTCAATTCGGACCTAACTCAATCATGCTAAATTCTGACCTTTCGGTGGCTTTGTCTCCAGCCTGAAACTCATTGTTTCCCCCAAGTACGGACTAGCCTGTGGCCACATTTCCCCTTTAAAAACCCCTGACTTTGAGAGCTTCCTCGGATCGCTCCTGACTTCCATCCCGCCTTGCTGCCGCTTTGCTTGGTGAGCCTTCCCCTCAGTCCCACCTACTGAGAACTTCATACCTACGAACTCTATCTTCAGACTACCGGGGCTTCAGGACAGGTGAAGTATTACCTAAACCAACAATCTCCTCTAAAAATCCCTCTATCCCACTCCAACCTTTATTTCTGTAGTTATCTGTGTGAGTGTGCTGCATACACTGTTTGATTGTATTTTAATAAAGACCACAATTATTATTTTACTTCTGTTTGCCCCTTGACTCGGCCTGACCCCGTAGACATTGGGTAAAAGATCTCGCTCCGTTGCCCTGCCTCTCATAGTGCTAGCTTGTGTTCTTTGCTAATTTCCCCAACTTGTATAAGTTGGAGCGCAGTTAGGTGTCCCTCACGGGACCCCCATAAATCAGGGTAACACTACCCAGATTCCCAAATTATGTATTCATAATGGGAAGAACTTGCCAGTTTTTGAAAAGAATGAATTCAAGAGAAATCAGAACTAACAGATTTTTCCCATCCATGTGGGGTAGGATGAAAGCAATTCAAGTTGCTTTTGAAGTTAATTATGGGTGTTTTGTTTTTATCAGATACGATTATAATTCGATTATTTGCCCAGTGTTAGTGAGACTGCTTGTAGGATCTAATCTCTCAGCACCAGAGTTGGGCTCCATTGACTATATAGGCAGAAGATCTTCAGTTTGCATTTCAATGTGACTTTACCAAATCTGCAGTTTCCATAGCTGCATGTGAACATTTAGACCTCAGAATCCATACTTTGCTGAAGTCTGCGATAATGGCTGAGATTCCCATTTCATGCCTGTATAGAGTATACTCATATAGTTACATTCTACATAACCCTCCTGCTGAATGCTGGTATTGTGGAACTGATGGTGTCTCTGCCCTTATGGATGCTTCTTGTCCCCTTGTGCAATGTGGAATGCACAGGAGCTGTTTTTGCAAGGAAATCAAATCGAACATTGAAGGCGTTGGTGAATACTTAGGCACCATCCAAAAATGTGCAATTGAGTGGTTGGAACTCATTGAATCTGCTGTTGACTAGTGAGTCGGTATGTAGGTAAATCCAATTGCTTCGGTGGGTCTGCTCTTGTTAGGAGTAATAATAAGATTTAGGCCTATGTGAAATGATTAAATTTGTCCAAGTCTGCTTATACAGCCATGAACTGAATATGTTCATTGCAGAATGACCAAAAAAGTGCAACCTCATCTGTATGTGTGGCACTAACAGGATTCCAGCCACTGTTTGCAACACACACACACACACACTGGAGAAATTGTGCTAAAAATATGTATGTTTGAAAAGGAGCCTACAAAATGTGAGTATTTTGGGGAAATGCAGGTAACAAATGTACAGTCCAATTGTATTTGGTTTAATAGTGTTTTGCGATCTGATGTGAAAACAGGAGAGAATGAACTTAATCGTATCAAAAAGAAAACCAGAACAAAATTGTGCTGGATGGATTTGTTCATCCCTAGCTTCATTGTGTCCTCTGGTCATTTCTTAATGTTGCCAGATGCAGTCACCTCCTGAATTGTCAAGAGCATGTTAAGTCTAATCAGAGGTGAAGCAAGAAACTAGGAGCAATCTTCATGTGACAAAACCATATAGTCTTACTTTCTCCATGGGTAGGAGCTATTGCAAGCCTCAGGGGAGTCTTATGGTGCCGACATCACCATTTCTTTAAAAACAAGACAGCAGATTTAGCTGAAATTGTGCATGACAATTTCTCTCTCTCTCTCTCTCTCTCTCTCTCTCTGTGTCTCTCTCTGTGTGTGGATGCATAAACCAATGGCAGCTCTTGGCTTCCATTCCAGTATTTAAGTTGCAGCTTTGAAGATGCTGTCCATGGTGTTGAATCCTTTTCCCCAATATAATCATTTTGGACAAAAAATGGAGTAGATTTACCAAGATACGCATGGAATGGAAGCCAAAACCTGCCACTGGAAACAAATTTAAACATCCTTATTGCAGTCAAAATGGATATAATCAATATCACTGAAATGGTGCAGTTTGTAACTGCATGTTGTCTCTTGATGGGCAGCTAGTTTTCATGATTCTTTAAATTGGGCTTCGGCAGGACAGACATTCAAATAGAGGACTGTTTGAAAAAGTGCTGGCCAGATAACAAGTTTTATTATCAGAGCTTGAGGACTGAAACTAGTGTACTGGTGAAACTAAATTAAAAGCAGTACAGAAATGCTGAGAGGACACGAAAGGGGAAGCATAGCTTAAGCAAAACTGTCAGGATAGCAAGGGGCTTGTTATTTGACATCAAGTCATGTTCAACTTATGGCAAACCTAGGAATGAGAGACTCTAAGAGACCCTGGCCGTTTCCGCACCAGCCTGTTATAGCACGATGATTCCACTTTCAACATCCTCTGGAATTCTGGGGTTTGCAGTTTCGGGAGGGGCCAGCTGGCCCCTCCCGAAACTGTGAACCCCAGGATTCCAGAGGATGTTGAAAGTGGAATAGTAGCACTATAACAGGCTAGTGTGGAAATGGCCCCTGTCACCCTCACTAGCCCTGCTGAGTTCGGGCAGACTCAGGGCTGTGGCTTCCTTGATTCAATCAATCTACCTGTGATGTGGTCTTCCTCTTTTCTTATTGCCTTCCACTTTCCCAGACATATTTTGTCTTTTCCAGAGGCTCATGTCATCTCATGATGTGCCCAAAGTCTCATAGCTTTTGTCAGATTGGCTTTTGGGGAAAATTCAGGCCTGATTTGCCTTAGGACTCATTTACTTGACTTTTTGGCAGTCCATAGTATACACAGAACTCTGCTCTAGTACCTCATTGACCTTTGCAGTAACTTGCTTCCTTGTCTGGCTTTCATAACCACACATAGAAATGAGAAATGAGAGAGGATAAAGGAGAAATGAGAAAGACTGTAATTGCAGATGAGTTTGACTTTTGTATTTATTGCTAGACAAAGGGGAAGACCTATGTTGAAACTGAAAGATGAGAGGCACGAACAAGTGGTCACATCTCAGTATTGCCTCTAATGGCATAGAGCCAGCGCCCAAGTCAAAGTCAACACATGTTTTACATGTGGCTTCCATGTCAGTGGGGTGAAGTGTCTGGTTCAGGTTTTAGTCTGAACTTTGAGGAGTTTCCCAAGGTGCAGAAATTTAATTAGGGAGAGGGTTAAACACCCTGGAGATCTCCTTTAATGTTCAGAGTAAAGCCAAGAGCAGATTCACAGCCCCACTAAGGACATTTCCGCACGACACTCTTATAGGGTGATGATTCCACTTTCAACCTCCTATGGAATCCTGGGGTTTTGCAGTTTAGGGGGTTTTGCAGTTTAGGTTGAAAGTGGACTCATCGCCCTATAAGAGTGTTGTGCGGAAATGGCCTGAGATGGAAGCTGCTAACAACTATTTCATGAGTTTGGCTTCTCTCTCCAAACTTTTGACTCCAGAGCTGTCCCTCCAAGTCACCTTAGAACCTTTCAGCATGATAAATCCTCCAAATGCAGGAGTGGGAATCTGGGGTTCAGACCAAGGGTGGGCAGCTGCGTTCTTCCAAGTGTTATTGGATATCAGGTTCCATCAGTCCTAGCTAACAGAGCCAAAAGTGAAGGATGCCACTCCATAAACGTCTGGAGGGTCGTCTTGACCTCTCCAGATCTTAGAGTGCAGAAATCTAGGTCATGACCAAAAAACTTTTGGCGGACCTTTGGTTTCCTAGGGCATATTGGCCGGAGCATTCATCCTCATCCTTCTCTCTTCTCCTTTTTGCATTTTATACATGGCCAGAAACATTTTTGACAGACCAGTGACGCAGAAAATGACTTGTTGCTACCAAAGTGTAACATCGCCGGACCACAATTGCAACCAAGTGTTGTGTAAAAGCATCACTTCTCTGGATGTTTTGCTGATTTTCTTTTTCTTTGCCTCTACTCTTTCTGACCAAAATATGCATTACCTGAACTCTTCCCCATCATTACACAAGTGTGAGTAATTTCAGCCAAGCAGTTATATCACCGCTCCTTGAGCCGGTTATCCCAAAGGCCTACTTCAGGATGAAACAACCTTCAGGCCGCACAAGGCAACCATTCTACTCAGACTGATGCCCCTTACAGGTGTGGGTGTCTAAGAATTTTGGTCAGTTCACTGTGGGACTTTTTATGTTTTTTTAATTTTTTGACAATGAGGATTTTTTTTTTTAAAAAATCATGCATTTCTTTGCAAAATTGGTTAGGAAAAATTTGATTTTTAAAACTTTTGAGCATGCAAAGATATGACAAAGTTTTGTTTAACCAGATAGAAGGCTTGGAACGCCATCTCCTCCTTCTGTGTGGGTGGTATGGTTTTAGCAATGCCGGACTGCACACACAGATGACAGAATTTATTATTAGTAAGTGTCTGTCTGTCTGTTTCTGTCTTACATGTTGACTGTACCCTCTGTTTCCCTTAACTTTTGCTCTTAATCCTAGAATCATAGAGTTGGAAGAGGCCACAATGGTCATCAAGTCCAATCCCATTCTGCCATATAGGAATATGGAGTCAAAGCACTATTTGATCACTACTTAGAAACTTCCAAAGAAGGAGACTCCACCACATTCCCAGGCAGTGTATTCCACTGTTAAACTGCTCTGACCCTCAGGAAGTTCTTCCTAATGTTTAGATGGAATCTCTTCTCCTGAAGTTTGAAGTCATTGCTCCATGTCCTAGTCTCTGGAGCAGCAGAAAACAGACTTGCTCCATCCTCCATATGATGTCTTTTCAGATATTTAAACATAGCTATCACGTCGCCTCTTAACCTTCTCTTCTAAACAGACCCAGCTCTCTAAGCTGTTCCTCATACGGCATGGTTTCCAGGCCTTTTACCAATTTGACTGCCCTGTACACTGCTCCTATAGGGGCCAGTTGTTCCAGTGTCATTGGGACAGTGAGTTTGATTTGGGTTTCATCTTTAAAGGAGCTCTGCAAGGTTGTTGTTGTTCCTGTGTGCCTTCAACTTGTTTCTGACTTAAGGCAACCCATAGGTGACTCTCTCATGTGACAGGAGATGATTTACAGCACCAGCACAAAATCCTCCCTGGAACCGCTGCTCTCTGGACAAATAGTGTCTCAGAGGCCAGCATGAACATAGCAGAGTTTCCAAAACAGCAAAAAGCGTGTGCAGCAGAGTACAACTACAGCATCAGCTCTGACCCCTCTACCCACTGGTTAGTAAACTCACGGACACAGAGTTTGTCATCCAAAATACCTGGAGACTTTAATCTTCACAGTTGCAGTGTATACATCTATACACAGGATATGCAGATCCACACGCAGAGATTTAGCGTCAGACGGAGATTCAGGAGCAGAGATACAGAGTCAGAGACAGAGTGTCAGGATCAGAGATTCAGAGCAGACTTTCAGGATGCAGAGAGTCAGAGTCAGAGATTCAGCAAGCATTCCTGCTCCTCTTATATACACACCTGCTTCCATGTCGTCACTCAGGGCCTTTGGCTGATGCAACCCCTTGTCATGATTTCACTATCATGACTCAGCCCTTTACTCCATGGTCCCCTAAGGAATGAGTCATACTTTGCCCCGTCATTCCCCGGGTGTCCCATGACATGCTCATCAAATGTATTTTCAACTGGGGCAAATGTCACCACATTTTTAATCCAACATCATGAGGCTCTCTTGGCAAGATTTGTGGAGATGTGGGTTGGCTTTGCCTACTTCTTAGGCTGAGATTGTGCCTTGCCTAACATCACCCAGGGAGTTTCCATAGCTGAGTGGATATTCAAACCATGGTCTCCCAGAGTCCTGTTCTGCTTAAACCTCTATACCACACTGGCTGTCTCTCCAAGGTGCTGAAGCTGTTTTAGAGCTAGAATTCAGCACTATGGAGAACTTCTTTAAAGTATGGAGAAAAACCAGGCACATATTCACCACCCCACTGTCACGGAGGCCCCCAGATGCAATTGCACTCTTCTTCTTTGCAGCCCTGGGAGCTGTTATGCTGGGGCTTACTGCAGAGGAGGTGAGTACAGGATTTGGGCTATGTTTTGCATTGCCTGAAAATCTGATTCCTCAGAAAAAGGAAGACTCTAATCAACGGACCCCATCACTAGAAGTGCCCAGTGGGGCAAAAGCAACATGAACGCTTTGCCAGGGCAGAACGGCCAAAAATGAGTGCTCTTGCCTTGATATTTGATCCATGCATTATTGATTTGTCAGATGAGCTCCCAATTAGCTGCGCAACCAGTGTTTCCATTACAACGTTCATCTCTCATTGAATTAATATTGAACATTGGCTTCTTTTTTTAAAAAACAGAAATTTCTCACCTGTATTTTTTCCCTGATCCTTTGTTAATTTTTTTTTTGGAAGTTATCCATTGTTTCTCAAGAATGCTTATATCTGGTATCGGATCCATGTGCAACCACATCTCTTTAATATGAATGAGTTGGATAAGACACGAATGACAGGTGGCGGCTGGACGCTGATGAATCTGTGGTGACTTCGAGCGGAAGAGGTTTTTGTCTTCTTAGATGGAACTGAGTGGCAGCTAAATATCTCTTTAATAATTTGTAACATGAAGGGTATGGGGTTGGGGGTTGGGGGAGAATATTTTCTATCTATCTATCTATTTATTTATTTATTTCTATCGCACCTTTCCCGCCAGCCGTAGATCTCAGGGCCGACAAAAAAATAAAAGCAGATACAGATGAAAACTCACATCATTAAAACCTGCAAAAGTTAAAAGATGTAATTAAACCGTCCTCCACTGTGGTATAACGGTTTGAACATTGGACTGCAACTCTGGAGACCAGGGTTTGATTCCCTGCTCAGCCATGGCCACCCACTGGGTAATGTTGGGTGAGTCACACACTTTCACCCCCAAAAAAGCCTGTGATAGGTTTGCTTTAGGATCACCATTAGTCAGAAACAATTTGAAGGAATACAACAACAAGAATTATAAGCAATTTAAACATTACCAAAAAAAAAAAAAACTACTCAAAAGCAAAAATGCAGACAGTGCAACGCATTATTAAAATCCCCTTTTTATGAACAGTTATTTTTCCAAAAGTCTGCCAAAATAAATAAATGTATGAAGTCTTCACTAGTGATATGCAAGGCCACTAGTGAAGTTCCCACGTCCTAGGTCAGTCTAGCTTCAATAAGAAAGGAATTTCATATTTTGGGAGCAGCAATCAAGAAGGCCCTCTCCCATTTTTCCATCAGATGGTACCTTTGAGGATGGTGGTACAGAAAGCAGGGCCCCTCCAGGCAGGCTCATATAGGAAGATATAAAGATAACTGTATAGCCTGGCCCAAGCCATAAAGGTCTACATATGTCATAATTAGTACATGGATAACTTTGTTCGTCATGTTTAGCCTCATTACTCCAGTGACTTCCACTCTACTGTTTTCCAGGTTTTCCAACTTAAAAATAGCTTCCATTTGTGCCATGGCTCTGCTTCTGAATCTGCAGGACTCCATCCACTGGTATCTGCCATGCCAGAAAGGTGTGCAAGTTCCACAGACATGCTTCACTCTTTGGCATGCCACTGCACTCATCGCCTTTCCCTATGCTCATCTCTGCTAATGCTACCACTTTATAAAGTCCCCATGCTGTGGCAACTTCATCTGTGTCTCACATTCTAGTTGAAGTGCCATCACAATGCCCAGTTAGCCACAAGACATCTTCAGACATCACAGTGGCCTCTGGCCAGTCATTGCAGGAGGTGGAGGGTAGCTTTTCAGACCTCTGGTGGTTATATTGAACTCCCTTCATCCCCTGTTCTTGAAAAGGTGAAAGGGTGGCCTGAATCCAGTTGGTTAGTTGTCTCTAGAGGAGACCCATTTAATCATTTTCTGAATCTGAATCAACATATCAGAGAATGCTATTATTTTAATGGCTTTACTATAGTTAGGAGTAGTAATAGGATTTAAACTGATGGTCTCCAAAAACCATGGGTATCTTCACACTAGAGACTTTATGTTGCAGTGGAAATTGCATGGCCCTCCAGATGTTGCTGCACAAGAAGTCTCAGAATCCCTTAGATAGTAAAGCCAATATGCCCCCTGGGACCTCTGACTACAACCCCTGAATCTGCCAGAAATCCCCAACTGTAAATTTGAGATTTTTGCCCACTTTTTTTGGCCAGAAACCAACTAAGAGCCACCAAAGCCATCTAAAATGTGATACTCCCAGCACTCCCAACCCCCCCCAAAGAACTCAAAGAAAAAATGGTAAAAAATAGACCAAAATGGCAGCCAGAAGTGTCCTTGCACCATTTTGTGCATGATCATAAATTGAACATGAACCAGTAATGTGATGCTGTAGCAAAGAGGGCTAATGCTGTTTTAGCCTGCATTGACAGAAGCATAGTTTCCAAGTCAAAGGAAGTAATAGTCCCACTATATTTTGTGCTGATCAGGCCTCATTTGGAATACTGTGTTCAGTTCTGGGTACCTCATTTTAGGAAGGATATAGACAAGTTGGAGCAGATTCAGAAAAGGGCAACAAGGATGACAGAAGCAGGGGGAACAGACTAGATAAAGAAAGATTGGAGGAGCTGAGCATGTTCAGCTGGTGAAGAGAAGTCTGAGGGGTGACCCAATTGCATTCTTTAAATATCTTTAGGGCTGTCTCACAGAGGAGGGTACAGATTTGTTTTCTGCTGCCCCAAAAGGAGCACCAGGTCTCATGGACTGAAGTTACAGAAGAAGAGATTTCAACTGAATGTTAGAAGGAAGTTCTTGATAGTAAGAGCAGTTTAGCAATGGAACCCATTGCCTAGAGAAGCAGTGGGGCCTTTTTCTCTGGACATTTTCAGAAAGAGGCTGGACAGCTACCTGCTGGGGATGCTTTAAGCTGGAGATCCTGTGCTGAGCAGAGGTTGAACTAGATCATAGAATCATAGAATCATAGAAATGTAGAGTTGGAAGAGACCCCAGGGGCCATCCAGTCCAACCCCCTGCCATGTAGGAACACCCTCAAAGCACTCCCGACAGATGGGCATCCAGCCTATGCTTAAAAACCTCCAAGGAAGGAGACTCCACTACACTCGGGGGCAGCAGATTCCACTCCCGGACAGCCCTGACTGTCAGAAAGTTCTTCCTGAGGTTCAGGTGGAATCTCCTTTCCTGCAGCTTGAATCCATTGCTC
>CAOLHI010006961.1:0-21069 GCA_948474755.1 Ctenosaura bakeri
CATGGTTTACCCAGCAGAGGGGGAGGGGGTTACTTCTCAGTCTGGATGGAGCACATTCTACCCCTGAACCCATGAGAGGGGCACAGGACACCTCTGCTGGGTGCCACAGGATGAATGGACCTGACAGTGGCTACGACGGGGCAGCAGTCGGGGCTTTGGGGCTGGGAAAAGGAGCAGATGAACCAGATCCTGCTTCTTGCCTCATATCTGGTCCCAGATTGGGGGAAAGGCAGCATATTTATTCAATCCATCCATCCGTCTCAGCTTGAGAGACACCAAGAGGAAATGCTCTCACTTGTTCTTCCTCTTTCTTGTCTTCAGCCTGACTCAGGAGGAAACCTTCTGCCAGGGCCACTGCCTGGGAACAGCTCTCTACCCCACATTCCCTGATCCAGCTCCCCATCTCCGGGGGAAGGATGCTCAGGAACTGCTCCAGGATCATCAGGTCCACGATCTGATGGTTGGGCTGTTCCTTTGGCTTCAGCCACTGGTGGCAGAGATCATGGAGGCGACTGCAAACCACTCAGGGCCCCTGCCCCTCTTGGTAGAACTGCCTGAAGCGCTGACACTCTGTTTCTGAACTGCCAGAGTCCTCACTCAGGAACTTCAGCACTGTTGCTTCCCAGAATTCCCCATGGCTCTCATCACCGATGCCATTAGGGCCTCCTCCTGCTTCGAGTTCAGCTGATTCTGACTCTTCCATCTTAAATTGGTATCTGATGAAGAAGAAAATGGGAGGAAAGTGACTTTTTCACCATCCCTCTCTCAGGGCAAGGAATCCCTGAACACCTTTGCATCCCTCTCTCAGGGCAAGGAATCCCTGAACACCTTTGCTTTAAACTCTGCAAAGCCAAGATGTTATTGTGTTAAGAATTATTGTACTGCAAGAAAACAGGCAGGAGATTCAGCACAGAAACAAATCTCTCCTGTGAACAAAACAATCAGAATCAGGTAAGAGAACTGGGGAGGCTTTTCCCACCAAGGGCCACCAAGGAAAGCCTGTTTGGTTGAGAGTCAGAAGAGGCTGCATCTTTCCTCCCCAGCCTCTGTCTTTCTGTTCCCCGGCCCTGGCCCTGCCTTCCCTCTTTAAGCCTTCCAGTGAGCCATCGCTTCTCTGACCGTTTCTGCACTACACTGTTATAGTGCTATTATTCCACTTCCAGCATCCTGTGGAATTCTGGGGTTTGTAGTCTGCCAAGGCCAAAGAGATCTCTTGCTGAGAATTCTAAGTGCCCCTACCTAAACTGCAAAACCCAGGATTCCACAGGATGTGGAAAGTGGAATAATAGCACTATAGCAATGGAATGCAGCATCACTACTGCATTTTAAGAGAATCCACCTCACATACATTATGATATGGTATGCTAAGATCTGCTTTATGTTTATATTTAGGCCTGAGAGAGAGACTTAGGGCAACTCTAAGGCAAACTTATGGGGTTTTCTGGGGCTGAGTGTGTGTGATGCACCCATGGTCACCCAGTGGGTTTCCATGCCCAAGCAGGAAATTGAACCCTGGCGTCCAGGGTCGTAGTCCAATGCTCAAACCACTCCGCAAGGCTGGCCCTACTTACCTACAAAACAAAGTATATGAGAGTCTAGGAGCAGTAGCAGAGGACACACACACACGCACACATCAAGGCAGAGGCAAGGAAAGGAGAGCTCTGGAGGGCATCAGGAAAGCATGCGTGCCTATCTTCCCCGCCGCCCCATTGCCTTACCTTTTGTCTTGGTGTGACCATTGCCTTACCTTTTCCCCTGGCACATTTGCTTTCTTTCTCTGTCCAGGCAAATGCAAGGGAATGCAAGAGAATTGGGGAGGGGGGAAGGCAGAGGCGCCTCATGAATAAGATTTGCAAGAGCCAAACTGAAGAATATGGAAAGAGAACTGTAATTACAAACTTTTAAAAGCTTAAAAATATATTAGGGCTTTAAATGTTACTGTAAGCACCTTGAATTCCGGATGAAAGCCTACAGGCGGCCAGTGCAATTCCTCCAAAACAGGGGTTATATATCCGAATGGCTCCCAGAAGGTTTTGCAGCAGGTCCTAAAGCCTGAGAAGGGTTAAGAAGAATGGAGGCGACAACCAAAACTGTAGAATCTTAGAGCTGGAAGAGACTACGAGGACAATTGTGATGGAGCCTGGAGTGTGTGAATAAAGTGAAATACTCAGGAATGGTCTAGTATCTAATAATAATTATTTATTCCAAAACACCTATTAGAACAGTGATTCTCAACCTTCCTAATGCTGCGACCCTTTAATAGAGTTCCTCATGTTGTGGTGATCCCCAACCATAAAATTATTTTCGTTGCTACTTCATAACTGTAATTTTGCTACTGTTATGAATCGTAATGTAAATATCTGACATACAGGATGTATTTTCATTGTTACAAATTGAACATAATTAAAGCATAGTGATTAATCACAAAAACAATATGTAATTATATATTGTGAAATATTTATTTCTAATTACAAATAAATGAAATTTTGTCTTGCAGCATGGTGTAGCATGGGTAACAGTCTTAATATAACAACAGTAAACTAAATTGCTATATTTTGCGACAGTATGCGTAAAAAGCCAACGTCAGTGCAAAGGTTAAGATTGCTTCTTTCTCACCAGATCAGAAATCCTAGGGGCAGTCTTTGCAAGAGCACAACGAAGATCAATTATTTGTGGACTTTGAACTCAGTTTACAGCAGTGAAAGTAAGGTAAGGACAAAGCAGGAAAATGGAGAAGGAGAGAGAGAGAGCAGAAGGAAAATGGATTTTTGACACAAAACACTAAGAAATAGGTTGTTGTGGGTTTTCCAGGCTTTGAGGCCGTGTTTTATTAGTGTATTCTCCTGATGTTTCACCTGCATCTGTGGCTTCAGATCCTCTGAAGATGCCAGCCACAGATGCAGGCAAAACATCAGGAGAAAATACTAATAGAACACAGCCTCAAAGCCTGGAAAACCCACAACAACCCATGGATTCCGGCCGTGAAAGCCTTGACTTTACACTGAGAAATAGTTCCTACATGCAGATTTTAACTCTGCCACATGCTGGATGTTTTCTCACGCAAAACTACTTGTGCTTCAAGTCTAATGGCAAAAACCATTTGCACCAGAGTGGGCAACTGCAGCCCTCTTTGCATGCCTCTGACCAGGAACTCTTAGCAGCCCTAATAAAACTGTGAGTGTTGCAACCACTTAACAAAACCTGGGTGTTGCAGTCACTTAAAAAAAAAATCTGAAGCCACAGTTGCTCACTCTAATTTACTGTATAACAAATATTTCCACTTTTAATTCTTGGGGGAAAGGAAGAAAGAAAGAAAGGAAAGAACCAGAAGTCACTTTTAAAGTACATACAAGTAATATAGAAGGTCTTGAATTTTGTCTCCATTCTGCCTCTAGTGAACAGGTTATTAAGCAAGGGGATAGTTTCTATTTACAGTACTTTAAAGGACACAATCAGTATTTTGCAATGACATTCCCAACTAAAACAATATGGTATCTAAAGGGAAAAGAGCCATTATTATTGTTATTGTCATCATTATCATCATTATCATCATTATTAACTTTATTTATATCCCGCCTTTTCCCCAAGACTTCCAGACTCATTACTCCAGTTGTCCAGGCTGGGGACAAAAACGTAGAAAAATTCAGGGACAGCTGCCCTTGCCACTAACACAAGTGAAGCAGCTAGACCGCTATAGGGTTGCCAGTGGAGGGGGGAAAACGGAGAAGCCTACTGTACCTTTAAGGTTGTATAGAAAAGCGAATTTCACCAGGTGTTGCTTGTTACCTGGCAGCTGCTGAAAGCCTCTCTTCTACACAGCCCTCTCTAGCTTTCAATCTGGCAATTTTAAGCCTGACACCCTCCAGTTATTTCAGATTACAGGTCCCACAATCCTCAACTACTGGCCACTCTGAGTAAGACAGGTGTCCAAAATCCTCAGAAGGAGCCAAACTGCCTACTCCTGGTGTCCACTTAGCCCCAAATCAGTTTCCATGGTGCCAGTGGTAGAGGGGAATAAAAAGAAACCCGGGGCCTATGGTAGTTTAAGAGGTATCCAGGAATCCGCCCAATGGGGGGGGGGTAGGTGCACGTTAGAGCCAGCGAGAGAAGCCGAGGCCCTCTCCATCCCTCCATCCAGGCCAGCAGAGTGCCAAGCCACGGGCCAAACCAAGAAGATGCCCTCTCCTTACCAAGCGTTTGCTCCGCGGGGAAGGTGAGAGGCGCCGAGGCTGCGTATCACCTCCAACGCCCTCAGGGGAGTTGAAGTGTATGACAGCAGCGGCAGCTGAAGTCATCCCCACGGCCCTTGCGGGAGAAGCCCAGCCCTGCTCGCCATCGTTCCCGCGCTGGTACCTCCTCAGGAGAGGCACAAATTTCCCTCAGGATGCTCCTGCTGTGGCGACATTGCTGAACCCCTCGTCTTCCCTGGGTGGTGGTGCGCAAGCGCACCACCACCCAGGGAAGCAGCGGGGCTCAGCAGCATCGCCACAGCAGGAGTGGTGGTGCGCAAGCACGAGCCACACGTTTGCATCGTCCTGTTCCCTTTGGCTGGAGCGCGTGGGGCTGCACGCGCTCCCGCCAAAGGGGCGGGGAAGCCTAAGCGCATGGCTCACGCTTGCGCACCACCACCGAGGAGGGAATGGAGCCTAAGACCATCGGAAATATGTATTTTCCGATGGTCTTAGGTGACCCTGTGAAAAGATCGTTCAACCCCCAAAGGGGTTGCGACTCACAGGTTGAGAACCACTGTATTAGAAAGTTTGAAAACAATACAAAGGAAATTGAAGACTTGGAGAACCATGAATTTATTATTACTGGGCAGAACATCAGCTGTTAAAATGAGTGTTCTACCAAAATTCTATATTTGTTTCAAATGATCCCTTTTGTTATTACGAACTTATGGTTTACACAATGTGAAAAGGACCTCGCCAAATTTACTTGGGTGGGGGGAACCTAGAATAAATCACAAACCTGACCTCAAAAACAGAGGTGGATTTGCAGTTTTGGATATGAAATTATATTATGAAGCAGCCTGTAAGGTGTGGATGAGACCCTGGATATTGTTGAACAGTCCAAAACTCTTGACATTGGAAGGCCATGATCTCCGTCTTGGATGGGCCACCTCCCTAGGGTACAATAACTCTGAGCTCCAGAAATTATCCTGCAATCATGGAATCAGGAAGGCATTACGTAAGGCCTGGGAAAGAAAAAAGCAACTCCTATGTTTAAAAACCCCATCTTGGTTATCGCTGTTGGAAGTACTTTCTATAAAAGAACTAGGAAGACACAGAGAGTGGAAAACTTGAAGAGATCTCCTGAGGGAAAATGGGGACTGCTATCTATTAAAGGAAAGGCAGCAGTTATTAGATGAACGAATCAATAATCAACAGTTCCTGTATCTCCAAAGCACAGACTAATAGCACTATAACGCTGTGGTGTGGAAAGGCCCTGAGGTTGCTTACTTGGACGATCTGGGACAAGCAGAGGTGTGGAGTAAGTGAAGGAGCAAGAGGAGCAAGGCCGATGGCTGGCTCATAAAATTATTTTGAAAATGCAAATAAGCCAGGCCGATGGCTGGCTCATAAAATTTGTAGTGAAAAGAAAAAGCACAGAATTAACTGCATTAGAGAGGGGGATCAGATAGTGTCTGATAACAAAGAGATCCAAAAAATCCTGCGTAATTATTTTCAGAATTTTCAGAATATTTTCAGCCTTTCGTGCTTGAGTACTGGAAGAGCCTTCGTGAGTATGTCTACAGTATTGCACTCAGACTCGCAATACTGTAACTTGATCAGCCCTTCTTGGACTAAATGCCTCATGTTTTGGTACCACACTCCAATGTATTTGGTCCTATTTTTCAGATTCTCAGCATCAGCCATGGCAATGCACACCTGAGAATCTTCTTTCACGCTAAAAGGGGTTTCACACACCTCCCCTATGTCCAGCAGCAGTTACCTCACCCACTGTAGCTCTCCAGCTACCTCAGACAACGCTGCGAATTCAGCTTCCGTGGTGCTCAGAGTAACACAGCTCTGCTTCCTGGACCTCCATGCAACTAAACAGTCTGCGTACTTGATCGCCAGCCCTGTGACAAACGTCCTATCATTCTCTGAAGCAAAGGAGCTATCTACAACTATAAATGTATAATAACTGCAGCAAGACTGACTTATGCTCAACATTGGAAAGAAGGAAAATATATTGATATAAGAGAATGGAAATTCAAAGTACAGGATATGGTAGCGACAGAAAAGCTAACTTTTTCACTTAAGAATAAGCCAATCCAGGGCTTTGAAAGAGAATGGCGAGAGGTATTGAATTGGATAAAGAATGAAATAGGGGGAAAGAAAGAAAGGCTGTGAGAAAAGAGGAAGACAAAATTAGGTGGTAAAAAATAAAATGTAAATAGTTACATATAAGTTAAAAGTAACAGTATACAATTGTTGTAAAATAGAGATAATGGAATGGAATGTCTATATGGAATGGAATGTTAAACTCAGATTCAACTGGGAAAATTGATGTCTGGAAGTGGGGAGGGTTTCTTTACTGTTTTTTCATTAAAAAATTTAATAAAAATTAAAAAATTAACTGGGGCAAATGTCTCCCCTTGCTCCTTTTGCTCTTCTTGCTCCTCTTGCTCCTTTTCCTCCTCTAGCTCCTCTTGCTCCTTTTACTCCTCTTGCTCCTTAGGCTCCGTTAAAAATAATGCCGCCCTAGCCTACTGCTTTTGCTCCTTTTGCTCCATTCCAAATAATGCTGCCCCAGCCCACGGCTTTTGCTCCTCTTCCTCCTGTTGCTCCTCTTGCTCCTTTTGCTCCTCTTG
This sequence comes from Ctenosaura bakeri, assembly GCA_948474755.1. Classification (NCBI taxonomy): domain Eukaryota; kingdom Metazoa; phylum Chordata; class Lepidosauria; order Squamata; family Iguanidae; genus Ctenosaura; species Ctenosaura bakeri. Next base: position 6,821 of record CAOLHI010006961.1, read on the forward strand.
TTCCTTTTGCTCCTCTTGCCCCTCTTGCTCCTCTTGCTCCCTTTGCCCCTCTTGCTCCTCTTGCTCCTTTTACTCCTCTTGCTCCTCTTGCTCCTTTTACTCCTCTTGATCTTTTTGCTCCTCTTGCTCCTTTTGCTCCTCTTGCTCCTTTTCTCCTCTTGCTTCCTTTGCTCCTCTTGCTCCTCTTACTCCTTTTGCTTCTGTTGCTCCTGTTGCTTCTTTTGCTACTCTTGCTGCTCTTCCTCCTTTTCCTCCTCTTGCTCCTTTTCCTCCTCTCGCTCCTTTTGCTCCTCTCGCTCCTTTGCTCCTCTTCCTCCTTTTCCTCCTTGGTCCATTCAAAATAATGCTGCCCTACCTCACGGCTTTTTCTCCTTTTGCTCTTTTTGCTCCTCTTGATCCTTTTCCGGCGTTCCAAATAATGCCTCCACAGCCCACTGCTTTTGCTCCTTTTGCTCCGGTTCAAATAATGCCGGCCGAGCCCACGGCTTTTGCTTCTATTGCTCCTTTTGCTCATCTTGTTCCTCTTGCTCCTCTTCCTCCTCTTGCTCCTTTTCCTCCTTTTGCTCCATTTGTCCTCTTCCTCGTCTTCCTCGTCTTCCTTCTCTTGCTCCCTTTGCTCCTCTTCCTCCTCTTGCTCCTTTTCTCCTCTTGCTTCTCTTCCTCCTTTTGCTCCTTTTGCTCCTCTTGTTCCTTTTGCTCCTCTTGCTCCTTTTCCTCCATTTACTCCTCTTGCTCCGTTCCAAATAAGGCCGCCCCAGCCCATGGCTTTTCCTCCTGTTGCTCCTTTTTCTCCTTTTCCTCCTTTTGCTCCTCTTGCTCTGTTCCAAATAAGGCCGCCCCAGCCCACGGCTTTTGCTACTTTTGCTCCTTTTCCTCCTCTTGCTCCTTTTGCTCCATTACAAATAATGCCGCCCTAGGCCACGGATTTTCCTCCTTTTGCTACTTTTGCTCTTTTTGCTCCTCTTGCTCCTTTTGGGCCGTTGCAAATAATGCCTCCGCAGCCCACGGTTTTTGCTTCTTTTCCTCCACTTGTTCCGTTCCAAATAATGCTGCCGCAACCCACAGCTTTTGCTCCTTTTGCTCCGTTTCAACGAAAGCCAGGCGAGCCCACAGCTTTTGCTCCTTTTGTTCGTCTTGTTCTTGCTCCTCTTCCTCCTCCTCTTCCTCCTCTTGCTAATCTTGCTCCTCTTGCTCCTTTTCCTCCTCTTGCTCCTCTTCCTCCTCCTGCACCTCTTGCTCCGCTTGCTCCTTTTGCTCCTCTCTCTCCTATCGCTCATTTTGCTCCTCTTGCTCCTTTTGCCCCTTTTACACCATTCCAAATAATGCCTCCGCAGCCCACGGCTTTTGCTCCTTTTGCTCCGTTTCATATAATGCCGCCCCAGCCCACGGCTTTTGCTCCTTTTGCTCCTTTTCCTCCTCTTGCTCCTTTCGCTCCTTTTGCTGCTCTTGCTCCCCTTCCTACTCTTGCTCCTTTTACTTCTCTTACTTCTTCTGCTTCTCTTGCTCCTCTTGCTCCTCTCACTCCTTTTGCTCCTCTTGTCCCTCTTTCTCCTTTTCTTCCTCTTGCTCCTTTTGCTACGTTCCAAATAATGCTGCCCCAGCCCACGGCTTTTGCTCCTTTTGCTCCTCATGATCCTTTTGCTCCTCTTGCTCCTTTTCCTCCTCTTGCTCTTCTTGCTCCTCTTGCTCCTTTTGCTCTTTGCTCCTTTTGCTCCACTTGCTCCGTTCCAAATAATGCCGCCGTAGCCCATGGCTTTTGCTCCCCTTGCTCCTCTTGATCCTTTTGCTCCTTTTGTTCATGTTACACCTTCTACTCCTCTTGCTCCTCTTGCTCCTTTTGCTCCGTTCCAAATAATGCTGCTCCAGCCCACGGCTTTTGCTTCTTTTGTTCCTTTTGCTCCTCTTCCTCCATTCCAAAAAAGGCCACCCCAGCCCACAGCTTTTGCTCCTTTTTCTCCTTTTCCTCCTCTTGCTCCTCTGCTCCTTTTGCTCCATTGCAAATAATGCAGCCCTAGGCCATGGCTTTTCCTCCTTTTGCTCTTTTTGTTCCTTTTGCTCCTTTTTCACCTTTTGCTCCTTTTCTTCCATTCCAAATAATGCCACCCCAGCCAACGGCTTTTGCTCCTTTTACTCCGTTTACTACTTTTGCTCTTTTTGCTCCTTTTGCTCCATTCCAAATAATGCCATCCCAGCCCATGGCTTTTACTCCTTTTGCTGCTTTTGCTCCGTTCCAAATAATGCTGTCCCAGCCCAAGGCTTTTGCTCCTTTTGCTCCTTTTCCTCTGTTCCAAATAATGCCATGACAGCCCATGGCTTTTGCTCCTCTTGCTCCTTTTGCCCCCTTGCTCCTCTGGCTCCTTTTACTCCTTTTGCTCCTCTTGCTCCTTTTCCTCTTCTTGCTCCTTTTGCTCCTCTTGTTCCTCTTGCTCTTCTTGCTTCTATTGCTTCTTTTGCTCCTCTTGATCCTTTTGCTCCTCTTCCTCCTTTTGCTCCTTTTGGTCATCTTGCTCCTTTTCCTCTTCTTGCTCCTTTTGCTCCTCTTGCTGCTCTTGCTCTTCTTGCTCCATTTGCCCCTCTTGCCCCTCTTGCTCCTTTTGTTGATCTTCTTTCTTTTGCTCCTCTCCCTCCTCTGGCTCCTCCTGCTCCTCTTGCTCCATTTGCTCCGATCCAAATAATGCCACTCCAGCCCATGGCTTCTGCTCCTTTTGCTTCTTTTCCTTCTTTTGCTCCTTTTGCTCCGTTTCATACAATGCTGCCCCTGCCCACGGGTTTTGCTCCTTTTGCTCCTCTTCCTCCTTTTTGCTCCTTTTGCTCCTCTGGCTCCTCTTGCTCGCCTTCCTCCATTTGCTCCTCTTACTGCTTCTGATCCTCTTGCTCCTCTTGCTCCTTTTGCTCCTCTTCCTCCTCTTGCTCCTTTTACTCCTTTTGCTCCGTTCCAAATAATGCTGCCCCAGCCTACAGCTTTTCTTCCTTTTGCTCCTCTTGCTCCTTTTGCTCCATTCCAAATAATGCCGTCCAAGCCCACGGCTTTTGCTCCTTTTGCTCCTTCCCAAATTCTGCTGCGACAGCCCATGGCTTTTGCTCCTCTTGCTCCTTTTGCCCCCTTGCTCCACTTGCTCCTTTTGCTCCTCTTGCTGCTCCTTTTTCTCCTCTTGCTCCTTTTGCTCCTCTTGTTCCTCTTGCTCTTCTTGCTCCTATTGCATCTTTTGCTCCTCTTGAAACTTTTGCTCCTCTTGCTCCTTTTCCTCGTTTTGCTCCTCTTGCTCCTTTTACTCCTCTTGCTCCTTTTGCTTCTCTTGCTGCTCTTGTTCCTCTTGCTCTTCTTGCTCCATTTGCCCCTCTTGCTCCTTTTGTTGCTCTTGTTTCTTTTTGCTCCTCTTCCTCCTCTTTCTCCTTTTGCTCCATTTGCTCCATTCCAAATAATGCCACCCCAGCCCACGGCTTTTGCTCCTTTTGCTCCTTTTGCTCCGTTTCATATAAGGCCACCCCAGCACACTGCTTTTGCTCCTTTTTCTCCTCTTCCTCCTCTCGCTCCTCTCATTTCTTTTGCTCTTCTTGCCCCCCTTGCTTCTTTTCCTCCTTTTGCTCTGTTCCAAATAATGCAGCCCCTGCCCACGGATTTTGCTTCTTTTGCTCCTTTTGCTCTGTTCCAATTAATGCTGCCCCAGCCCATGGCTTTTGCTCCTTTTGCTCCTCTTGCTCTTTTTCCTCCTTTTGCTCCTCTTGCTCCTCTCCCTCCTCTCATTTCTTTTCCCCCTCTTGCCCCTCTTGCTCCTTTTCCTCCTCTTGCTCCTTTTGCTCTGTTCCAAATAATGCAGCCCCAGCCCACGGCTTTTGCTCCTTTTGCTCCCCTTGCTCCTCTTGCTCCTTTTGCACCATTCCAAATAATGCCTCCGCAGCCCACGGCTTTTGCTCCTTTTGCAAGAGGAGCATTTTCCTTGAAAAATAAATCTATACAGAACTTTGAAAGGGAATGGAAAGGACTATTGGATTGGGTTAAGATGTAAATTTATAAGATGTATAAGAAATGGAAATCAGATACAAATGTAAATACTTTTTCTTTTGTCAATGGAAATGTAACTGCTCTTCTTATGTGTAAACAGAAACAAAGCAGTTTCAACTGGAGAATATAAGTGGAAGTGGTGGGTGGAGGGGATACATTTAAAAATTATGTAACCCACTCCTTTTTCTTTTTTCTTTTGCAAGAAAATTTTAATAAATTTTAATAAAAATATATTAAAATAATTAAATCTGATGGGACAAGACTCACACACAGGAGTGAAAGAGCCAAATGCACAGACAGAGGTAACACTACAGAATGAAACGGAAGAAGAATTTGATCAAGATCAAGAGGGATGAGAAAAAGACGGAAAAGAAGAAGAAGAGGAGATAGAATTTGAGAAGGAAGATGAAGAGGAAACAGGATCAACAATAGAGGTAGAAAAGAACTTATTCTATACATAAATCTATTTAAAATAAAGACCAAAAATGAAAATAAATCTTCTCTCTTGGAAAGTTAAAGGAATCAACTCCCCTTGTAAAGGGAAGAAAATCTTTCATTATTTAGAGAAACAAAAATTAGATATTGTCTACAAGAAACACACATAAGATTCAGATATCAAATATATGAAAAATCCAAAACCAGTCAAGATTTTTCAGCAACAATGCAGAAAAAGAAAAGAGGAGTGACGATATACACTACCAACAGTCATGAGGCAAGAGAGATTTTCAGTGATCCCAATGGGAGATAGGGGTGGAAGTCAAAATGCTGGAAACAAAATGGTTACTTGTGGGAATATATGGTCCTCTAGAAAATCAGACTCAATTTTATGAAAAACTTTGGCAGAAGATTTTAGACTATGATTACAATGATTTAATATTTTTGAGTGACTGGAATGGGGTAATAACTTTGGATATAGATAGGACAGAAGGATATAGACTGAAGAAGAATAAAGGTAGACTCCCAAAAACTTTATTCAATATGATGAGTAACTTAAACTTGTTAGATACCTGGAGATACCTATATGATAACTAACATTATTCGTAAGTACATAGATCCTGGTCCTGTATAGATATGTTTCTAGTTTCAAAAACTTTAAATTTTTACCGAAAAATATTTCAGATCATAATGCAATAGTATTAACGTTACAAGATGGTAAACAAGAATTCTCTTGGAAATTAAAGGACTCAATCCTGAGAAATGAAGAAGTAATAGTAAGAGCTAACGAAGAATTAGAACAATTCTTCCTGAATAATCTTGGCAAAGGCCCCCCATTAGATGTCGTATGGGAAGCAAGCAAAGAGGTGATGAGGGGCTTCTTCATTCAACAGGAGATCCAACTCAAAAGGAAGAGCAAAAATAGAGAAAAGGAGATACAAGAACAAATAAAAAAAAATCTTCTGAAACAAAACCCTAAAAGTACAAATATACAACAAGAAATAAAGGCTCTTCAAAAACAACTTGAGATCCAAATTACATATGAGATCAAACAAAAATTAAACTTTATAAAACAAAAACACTTTGAACAAGCCAACAGATCCGGAAAATGGTTAGTCTATAAATTAAAGAAAGAGAGAAAAGATTCATATCAGGAGTTAAAGAAAGAAAAACAATTTATAGACAACAAAACTAAATAAAGAAGGTTTTTGCTAATTATTTTAAAAATTTATTCCAGGATAAATCTGAAACCAATCCAAAAATAAATAAATTCTTAGAATCACTAGACTTACCCACTATCAGTGAGCAACAGAGAAATGAATTAAACAAGCTGATCACCAGAATGGAAATTACAAAATGCAATCAAGAAATTGAAAACAGGGAAAGCGTCAGCTATGGATGGCTCACCCCTTTTATACTATAAAACATTCCTAGATTTACTTATTGCACCTTTGCAGAAAATTATGAATGAGATGGAAACAACAGTTAAACTGCACACTTGGGGCAAAGCCAACGTAGCATTAATACTTAAAGAAGAAAAAGATCCACTAGAACCTAAAAGTTATCAGCCAATTTCCCTGTTAAATGTGGACTGTAAGATATTTACTTCCATCCTGGCAGAAGGATTAAAAAATATACTCCAGGATTGGCTACATGAAGACCAGAACAGATTATTACCAAAAAGAAATCTTAAAAATAATATTAGGACTGTTTTAGATATCATTGAATATTTCCATAGATACAATGAGAAGAAGCTGGCCTTAATTTTCACACATGCAGAGAAGCCTTTTGACAATGTCAATTGGGCCTTCGTGTTAGAAGTGTTAACTAAAATGAACTTGGGCAATTCATTTATAAAATGGGTAAAATCTATTCATACAAACCAACAGGCACAAATATTGATAAATGGCGAGAAAACAGAGAGAATAAAAATCAACAAAGGAAATAGACAGGGTTATCCACTCTCACCCTTACTTTTTTTTGTGTGTGATAATAATAGAAATACTAAATAAGAAAATACGAGAAGAGTTGGGTATGAAAGGATTACAGATTAAAAAGGAAGATTACAAAATCAAAGCTTTTGCTGATGATTTGATGATAACACTGGAAAACCCAAATCAAAGTATCACACCTTTGTTAAAGAAAGAAAAGCCCATTCAAAAGCTCTCCTTCGGTTTCTTTCAGGCTGGGGGCATCTTCTCCCCTCACGGAGCCCCTCTAGCCTGAATCTTCACAGCCAGTCCCAGGCAGAGGAGACCCACAGAACCCACTCTGGAAGAGGGGGTAAAAACAGAGGAAAACCCCACTGACCCCACATCTCTCTTCCTTTCTATTCCTATTCTTGTATTCATTTATATCCTGACTTTCGCTCAAAGCGGACTCCAGGCATCTTAACAGCCAATTTAAGGATAGAGATTAAGAGAACAGAGATTAAGGAGCCTATGTGTCAGGATCAGACCCAGACACAAGAGCAATAAACTTGTATAGCAAATTTATTGTAAAGTTGCAGAGCAGTGAACATTGACTTCGAAAAACAGGAGTGAGCAAGGTTCCAAAATACTCGATAGTTAAACAGTTCAGTTTCACACAAGAGAAAGCGAAAGCACATTCCTACACTAGAGGTCAAGAAGTCCCGGAAGTTTCCATGGTTACTATCTACATCCCCCGTGGATGTTTTGAGAACAGCTATTTATGGAGGGCCATCCCTACACTATGGGTCTACTCTGGGGGAAAGCAGCCACAGAAGTCAGGCTCCCCTCCCACCAGCAGGCCTGTGGAACAGGTTGGAGATTGGGACTGAGCAGACCCCAGAAGGAAAGGAATGCAGCCGAGGCCACAGTGGGAGGAGGAAAAACAAAGGAGGAGAAGGACAGAAAAAGGACTGACTGGGGAGGCCAAAGGGACCAAGGTTCTCCTGTTCTAGAGGGCTGGGGGTCCCTCCACCCCCAGCTTTCCTTCTTCTCCAGGAATTCCTCCCTCTTCCTTTAATAACCCTTCCTTACAAGCTGCACTGTGGTTTGTGTACATCCTAGTGCCAGATTCCCGTCCATCAGCTCTTCCTCTTCCCCTCAATTCAATCCACACCAACCATTCTCAACTGGCCTCCTTCTTCTGCAAGGTCAGGGCTTCGGAACGTAAGGAGGGAGGCATTGTTGTTTCCCACGGGCCCCTTTTACTTGGTCTCTGTTTTTCCTCCCGTTGCCATCTGGGCCCTTACTGTGCAGGTAACCAACGCTGAGCCCAGTTCCTGGCAGGGACAAGACCAAGCAGGGGGGCATGCTGTGGAAAGTAGCATGACCCACAGTTTGGCTGTCCTTAAAGGCAAGGAAAAAACAACTTGTTAAATCCCATAAAGCTGCCAGTAAATGAGGCCACTCGGTGTAGTCTAAAACTATTCAGTTTATTGAAGAGCAAAGCTTGGAATACATGTTCAGCAAAAGCTTAAGTAAAATCCATGTCTTCAGCAGCAAAGGAAAAACAGCATACAAAGAGAATGCAAAATGAGGAATGAAGAGAGCTGCCTGGTGATGTCAAAGTGTGCGGCCAGAGATTTTCGCTGTGCTGTAATGGCCATCACTAGCCTTATGGACTGCATTTTGACTGTTGGGGCAAACACTTCATCATATGTTTGTTCATCTTGGTTGTACCGAGCTACCAAATGAGCCTTGTGTTTGACTTGCCCATCAGCAGTGGTCTTTAATTTATAGACCCACCGGCAATCAACAGGAGTAACACCCCTTGGCAATTCACACAGGGAAAACACATTGTTTTGAGTGATGGAGTCAATTTCACTCTGCATTGCCTCCCACCAGAGATCTGCCTGCTCCTTGGGCATGTTTTCTACATCAGCAAAACTAGCAGGCTCACAATTTACCAGACAGACACGCACTGTCAGTGAAGAATAGGGGAATATCTTTTTGGAGGCTTCCCTTTTGTCTTTCTCTCTGACCTCCTGAGAACTGACCACTCTGCCTGACCACCATAACTCGTCAGAAAAAGCTGGGGTAGCATGCCATAAACATGAGCATGACCCACAGGCAGGCTGTGCTTAAAAGCAAGGAAAAGACTTGGTAAGTCTCATAAAGCTGCCAGTAAATGAGGCCATGCAGCGTAGTCTAATAACTACTCAGTTTATTGTAGAGCAAAAAGCTTGAGAGAGCATGTTTAGCAAAAACCTAAGTAGAATCCATTGAATACAGCAAAGGTAAAAACAGCATACAGCAAAACAAAGAGAATGCAGAATGGAAAGGAAGTGGCACCTGCCCGTTCTAGGCAGCTCCTTTTGTATAAGCTTGTCAACAAGTTACACACGGTAAGAACAGTGCTCTTTCCAGACATAGCAATATATGTTTACGAGACATAGCAATACTACTTATGAGAAGCAGAATACATGTTACATGGAGAGAATCCCAGCGAGCGCTTATCTTGACTTGTGGGCTGGGAAACAGCTAGGAATTTTTACAACTGGTTGCTATGACAGCGCAGACAACATGACAGTTAACCCTTACTCAATGAAACAGACAGAGCTTTCTATGGCAGTGTATTTTAACACTCCCCTTCTTGTTTTGTAGCTGTCCTGTGTATTGGAAACTGCAGGACCTATCAGCCCCAACCTGTTAAGCATTTGAGCATGAGTGACAGCAGACAATGGTTTTGTAAAAACATCAGCAATGTTCTCCCCGAGGAACAGTAATGCAGAATTATAACTTTGTTTTGAACAGACTGTTTTACATTTTGATACTTGACATCAACATGTTTTGTTCTGGACTTTACTCTGTCACAGCCATTTGAATACATGCTTGAGAGTCACAAAAGGTTGTTACAGGCACGTTTACAGGTATGTTTAGGTCCTTCAGCAACTGCAAGAACCATACCAATTCATTACACAGAGAAGACAAACTGGCAAACTCAGCTTCAGCAGTGGAAGTTGCTAGAGTATTTTGTTTCTTTACTTTCCAGTCAATCAGAGCCCCACTGTATTTTACAATATAAACAGAAATGCTTTTTTGGTCTGATAGATCCTCTGCAAAATCACTATCAGAACAGCACACAAGTTCAGGCATTTGGACAGGAGTAATATACAAACAGTGACTCATGGTACCTTTTAGGTATCTCAACACCCTTTTTACACCCTGCCAGTGATACTGAGTGGGCTGAGAACTTGCCCTCCCCAATATGTTCTCACTCAGGGCAATGTCAGGCCGACAGGATTCGACTAGATAGAGAAGACTCCCAATTATAGAATGATACAGCTTTTTGTCTGGAAACATTACATCATCAACATGTTTACAAAAATCTGACACCATTGGCATTTTCACACTTTTACAATCAGTCATGTTATACTTTTCCAACAGTTTTACAATCTTTTGTTTCTGACTCAGCAGAAAACCACCCTTGGTTTTATGTATTTCCACCCCAAGGTAATTCTGAACCGGTCCCAGATTCTTGATCTGAAATTTCTTGCCCAGCTCACTGGAAAACACTTGCACCTGTTTCTGTGTGTCACAGATCAAACACAAATCATCCACATACGCCAAAAGAATTTCCAGACTCTCCCGTGTACCTTGGACATATACACAGAGGTCAGTAAGGCTCTGTTTGAACCCACACTCTTGCAAAGCATTGTCTAAACACAAATTGCAACAACGAGCTGACTGTTTCAGACCATACAGGGCCTTATTAATTCTCCAAACTAGATTTTTCCTCCCCTGGATTGCAAATCCTTCAGGCTGTGTTAGGTAAATCTCCTCTGGCAGGTCTGCATTGAGATAAGGAGTGGTGATGTCAAAGTGTGTGACCAGAGATTTTCGCTGCGCTGCAATGGCCAGCGCTAGCCTTATGGACTGCATTTTCACTGTTGGGGCACACACTTCATCATATGTTTGTTCATCTTGGTTGTACCCACGAGCTACCAAATGAGCCTTGTGTTTGACTTGCCCATCAGCAGTGATCTTCAACTTATAGACGCACCAGCAATCAACAGGATTGACACCCTTTGGCAACTCATATAGGGAATACACATTGTGTTGAGTGATGGAGTCAATTTCACTCTGCATTGCCTCCCACCAGAGATCTGCCTGCTCCTTGGGCATGTTTTCTACATCAGCAAAACTAGAAGTCTCACAATTTACCAGACAGACATGCACTGTCAGTGAAGAATAGGGGGAATATCTTTTAGGAGGCATTCCTTTTGTCTTTCTTTCTGACCTCCTGAGACCTGGCTGGTCTGTCTGATCGCCATCACCATCACCCAAACTGTGAGACCTTTTTGCAGCCCATTTCTTTTTCTCCTCTGTGCGAGGAGCCGCTTCTCCCCTCGCAGCCCTCCCCCTCTGTGCTGGCTCTGGCTCAGGCTCAGATTTAACCCTTGAGGGACCAGGAACTGAGGCGGGAGGCTGCTCTGGCCGAGCATGGGGCTCAAGGGAGACAGAGAGGAAAACTTCAGAAGCTGCTTGAACACGCTGTTACTCTGTTTTCCTAAGACTCCACCAATCTGTTAGTGATACAAGGGCTTCCTTTAAAAGGAGTCCCAAAAGCTGTCAAAATTGTCTCTTGTGGGGAAAAATTAGTTCAGCACTGCTCTACCTATGCAAAGAGGACAGGGCAATTAATGAATCGTTAACCCAATGTATACGGGGTCAGGTCCAGTCAAAAATCACACCAATTGTTCAAATCTAAGTATTTTATTAACATCAATGTAAAAAACCCTACAATCAATTAGCTGCACTCACTACAATCAAACATACAAGGCTATAAAGTCAGAAAGAGATGGAAATTAAGAGAGAGAAAGAGAGAATGGTTTGATGAAATACGATACCAATCCAGAATCCTTCAGGTGGGAGAAAAGATGATTTCAGCCACTCCTGTAAGGAGGGGAGTCTGCAAACACCACTGTTTTGTAAATCTGAGCTGTTTACCATCTCCACTGTTTTTGCAGTTCTGAGAGAACTTCTCACTTTTAGCTCTCACAACTCCAAATGCATCTTTTATACTCCACAAAAGGACTTCAAGACAACTCCTTCAAAATCCAAACAGAACTCCTTCAAAACTCTCGACAGAACTCCAACAAAAATCAGAAACTGTGTCTAGTTATAGTGTCCTGAGAAGCCATATGGTTCCATCTTTTTATGAAGATGGATCATTTTCTTTTTAGTTCAAAGAACATACACCCAAACATCCTGCTGTAGTTTCCTGCCAGATCAGTATCTCCGGAGATGCATGCATGCCTTAGATGTCAGATTCCAGGCGGTTTTGCATTGTTTATTTTCTCTCAGAGAGTAATTGTTGCGTGATCACTGCAGAAACTCCTTTCAAGTGGCCTGTGAGCCATTTGCCATACCCCAGGATGTAAAACAGAAAACAGAGATCTTCTGCCCACGTGTCCTTCCGGTATATCTCTATATGACTCACTATGTTTTATATAAAATAATTAGGATTCTCAGGACCTGGTCTCTTGGGGATGCTGGGGTATTACATATCCCCCCCCCAAAAAAATGATGAACAGGGTGTGAAATCGTTCATTTTTCCAATTAAAAACAAAAATAATTTTAGAGCCAATTGGGTAAAAGAAAATTACTGTCAACAGAAAGGAGTTCTCATCACAACTGCAATACAAAAGCAATGAAATTGAGAGTGTAGCAACTTCACTTAAAACAGAAAAGGAAAAAGGTCTCAGTTCCACATTTAAAATAATTTCTGGGCACACTACACAAACACAATATATTACCTCAGCAATAAAAGGATATTGTTAGCACAGAGGTTTTTAGGAAAAGAACTACTATTATGATTCTTACTGATTACACATAATAGATATATGAAACTAAGCAACAAAAATAACATATCTGGATGCAAACCCACATTAAGCACATTATACAGGTACACCAGTATATAAGTGAAATCAACAACTGATTAGCAGTATCCTCCGACAACTGGAGCATAAGAAATGTGTATACAGAATTTTCTTTGATACAACAGGATGTACGTGAAATCAACAATTGATTGGCAGTATTTTCCAACAACTGGAGCATACAAAATCTTCTTTGATCTATCTAACATAAATTTCTATTCTATGGTATGATGTCTTCTTTAATAATGATAGCTGTAGACAGATGAAAATAAAAAAAAATTCATCACCCACATGTCTTTGTATCCGGGGGGGTGTTTAAATTCACAATACAAACATAGCAACATGCAAACGATACAGAAAAATAACAATGATCAGTTGAAAATCAATACAATTCACAGTACAAACATAGTTGAGCGTTTCTTATACTTGTTTTGTAACTCAGGCAGCTTAACAAATCTATGGGTTCTAAGTTCAAATCCTACTTCATTTAGTATATATATCTACCACATGTCTACAGATCTTGTAAATTCACACTAAAAATACATGAAAAGGAAAGAGAGAGAAACAGAAACCATAACATCACACATATTACACTCACGCTCTGAGTTTATAACAATTGAAGCAGGAATTACTAGAGGTATACATCATATAACAACAATTCAGCAATCAAGGAAAATGTGGTAACAATCAAGAATTTGAATGAGGGCAAGAGTTCAATTGAATGGCAGCGTTACAGAGTGAGATTTAAAAAAAAATTGAGGTAAAAATACATGCAAAATAGTGTTGTTGTTGTTCTTCAGATTTGTATAGATCAGGGGTCCTCAAACTACGGCCCGCGGGCCACATGTGGCCCGCGGAGCGCATTTACCCGGCCCGCCGGGTGTTTTTGCCTCAGGACATCCATGTGTTCCGAAAGATGCTTTCGGAACACATGGATGCCTCTGTGAAGTCCCTGCGGCCTGCGTTTACTTTAAAAACGCGTGGGCCGCCGGGAGCAGGTGCACGCAGCGACATCACTGACGTCCCATGCGTGCACCCATGGCAACCGAGCGCAGAGGAGCGGAGAAGAAGCAAGGACGCACGCTGGAGGTAAGTGTTTACCAGCGGCGCATCCCTTCGGTGTTCCGACCACCGATCCTCCGGTCCTGCTATGGCCGGAGCGGTGGTCGGAACACTGAAATGGAGCAGTACACAGGCATACAGCCTTTAGCCATACTGTATGACTTACTAATAACAATTTGGTATCCCTAGGAAACAATTATGTCAAGAAAGAGAAAAATTGACTCGGAGTGTAGGATATTCAAAGAACAGTGGACTTATGATTACTTTTTCATACAGTACAAGGAAAGAGCTGTGTGTCTGATATGCCAGAATATAGTGTCTGTGTTCAAAGAATACAATTTGCGTCGACACTATGAAACTCAACATAAAGATAAATATGATTGTTTGGTCGGAGAAGTGAGAAAAGATAAAATATTAAAACTCAAAAATACATTGACAGCTCAGCAAAATACTTTTGTGAAGCAGAAGCAGCTAAATATTTCATCACTGAGAGCAAGTTTTCAAGTTGCCAAGCTAATAGCGTGCACTGGCAGACCATTCATGGAGGGAGAATTTGTTAAAGAATGCCTTCTTTCTGTTGTCAAAGAGATGTGTCCAGAGAAGGCCGATTTATTTAGTACAGTGAGTCTTTCAGGACCTACAATTACACGGAGGATTGAAGAAATGGGAGACAATCTGTATCAGCATTTGCAAAACCTGACAAAAAAACTTTCCTATTTTTCCTTGGCACTTGACGAAAGCAATGATGTTCGTGATTCAGCACAACTTTTAATTTTTATTCGTGGGACGAATGACAATTGCGAAGTCACAGAAGAGCTTGCTGCACTGCAAAGCATCAAAGGAACAACTACAGGAGAGGATATCTATGAAAAGGTTTGCCAAACTGTGAATGGTTTGGAGCTG
>CAOLHI010006962.1:0-20929 GCA_948474755.1 Ctenosaura bakeri
CCCCTTAATGGTTTCCCCCTTCCTCCCTAAAATACTTTCAGAGCCAAAGGTGTGGAGGTTCGTTGGAAAGCACAAATTGAGAAAAAAAGGGGCCCCCCAAAGGCCCAAAAAGAGGCCTGGGGGTGGAGAGACCCCCTGGGGGAAACCCCCTGATGTCGGGGTGTCTGGTGAGAGGGTAGACTCTGCCCTTTAACGGGACATATTTCAGTAAGAATTGAAAATTTGCACAGCCCCCCTCCCAAAAAGGCTTTCCCAAAAAGGGGAAGGGGGCTTTCAGAGGGTGGGCAAAAAATTGGGGGGAAAAGGGGGAAAAGCGGGGATTTGGGGGAAAAAAACATACCACCGGACCTTCCCCCCGGAGGAGGGACCGGGGGATAAAAGGTTTGGTATCTGCAGGAAAACTGCGTTTTAATTGTGTTCAAAAATGAAGGAGGGAGGAATTTCCAAGGGGGGAAAATTGGAAATGGGATGGGAAATAAAAGCTCCAATTCCATGTTTTTTTGCAAGCCCCACGGGGGAAACCCCAGTCTGGAAGGGCAGAAGGTGTGTAGTCACTGCATTTAGAAAAAAAAAGTGGAGAGGAGGTTTGCAGAAAAGGGGGAACCCCAAAAGGGGCTGTCGAGGGGGGGCAGGTTTTTTTCCCAGCCCCCCAAATTAGTTTTCCTTAACTGGGAAGACCCTGGAGACAGGATACCCCAGAAAAGACCCTTCATGGGATTAATACGGGACCGTATTTCTAAGTTTTTCCTTTCCATGTTTTCATAAAAATATTTATGATATTCCTGGGGGGGTCCCAGTGCGTAAGCGGGTGCTCCGGTCCCCCCCTACCCCTTTTTATGGGGTCTAAGCGACTTTTGGGGGGGGGGCCTACAGGGCCCCCCGGGCCCCCTAGGCCCCCAAGTTTTGGGGGGCGGGGACCCCAGCCCCCGCCAAGGGGCAAGACGAAAGAGGTTTCTCCACACTTTTTAGTAGTTTTCCCGGGGAAAAGAGGATTAAAACTAAGGCCCCCCAAACTAGAAACCCAGCCTGGGGAAACTTTTCCTCCTCTCGCCCTTTTAAAACGCAGCCCCCCACAAAACCCTTCCTTTGGGTTGGGTTTTGCCATTAGGTGTGATTTTTGGGAAGGTTTCTCCATCTAGCTGTTTTTCCCCCAGTCCCCCCTCTCCCTTTTTTCCTCCTAAACATCTACTCCGGGTTTGGGGAAGGGGGCGGCCGGGGAGGGGGAAAGCCCCCCCAAAGGGAGGGAGGTTTTTGGTGGGTTTTTGGTCTGGGTCCAGCCCTGCAGGTGGCAACCAGGGGACGTGTGTCGTTTTTTTTTCGGCCGGGGGATGGGTCGTTTTCATTTTGGGGATTTTTGCTGCTTTGCAGGAGTGTTAAAATTGGGAGGTGTGCGTGGTGAGTGCTCTCAGCTTATTTGCGTTGGGTTGGGCGGAGGCTTTTCAGAGGAGGAGGTTAAGGTGCGAAGGTCTGTGCGGGAAAGGTGCTGGTTTTGTGATTTTGTTTTTTCATTTAAAGAAGTTTGTGCCGTTTTCGGGGTGTGGTGTGATAAATTTGGGGAAACTCCTTAAAATATTTGAATAACCACATAACAACAAGAATAATAAAAAAACAATTTCCCCTAAAAGGCTTGAGGTGGGGACAACAGAATTAAAATGAAAAAAAGAAGAAATTTTAAATACAAACATATAACTAAAACAAAAAAAAACACATTAAAATGAGTGCTGGATTGTTTGCGGGGGTTTTGTTGGGAAAGGTGTGTGATTGTAAAATTTTTAGGATTTGTGTTGGGGAGTGAGCTCGGGGCCCCGGTTGCCACCCGCTTTCCCCCGGGCCCGGGAAAACCAGCCCCAAGGCTCCCCGGGGTTAAGGGGTTTGGGGGGGGAATCCCGCCCTCTCTGCCAGGGGGGTTCGCCACCTTTGGTCATAACCCAAAAAGCGCCAGGGGGGAACCCGGGAGGAGGGAGGCACTTGCCCCGGGGGTCCCCGGGAGGTTGCTCCGTTCTGTAGTCAGAAAAGGGACCCCCTTTTTCCCTCAGCCAACTCCCTGTCTCAGGGGGGTTTCCCTCCAGGCCATGGGGGACCCCCCCGAGGCAACCCCAGTAACCCTTCCCTTCCCCCCAAACTCTTAATTAACCCTTGTTTTTCTAGGCTAATTATTCAAGTTACTTCTTTTCCTTTTAAAAAGGGGGTGGGCCCTTTTTTCTTCTGCCGCCCTAAACCCCCGGGGGGGGAGGCCAGGGGGGGAGGGGGGAAAGTTTTCCCCAGAGGCACAGGGGGGCCCCTTTTGGGGAAAGGGGACAAACCCATCAGGCCCAAGGGAGGAGAAGCCCTGTTATTTTGGCGGGGGGGACCCCCGGGGGGGTTGAGTTTTGGGGGGTCCCAATTTTGGGCTGAAATCCCGAATGTTTCTCACTTTCCCTGCTCCGGGGCCCGGGGAAATCCCCCTTCCACACAGGGTTTTTCCCTAGCATTTTGCCGAGGGGAAGAGTGTCCCTTTCTTTTTTGATTGTTCCAGGAAAGTTTTAAATTGTTTTAAGTTTTGATTTTGATTGTGTTCCTTTCTATTTATTTTTTGTTAACAGGGGAATAATTAAAAAGGAATTTTTTGGGGGTTTTCCCCTTTTTTCCCAAAGGGGGTAGGGTTGGGTTAAAGGGGGGTAGAAGCATTTTATGGGACATTTTAACCCCCTTTTCCCAAAATTCAGTATAAAAAGTTTAAAATTTTTTCAAAAAGGCTTCAAGACTCTCGAAAGTTTTTCCTTTAAAAAAGGGATAAAATTGTCCACCAAAAGACCCTCCAAATCCATAGGGAGGAGACTTCTTTCCCTTTCCCCAAAAAGAACTGTGCCCGTTAATAGAGTGGATGGAAATGTTGGGGACCCCCCCCATAGCTGGGGAGCATAGAGGTTTTACGGATTCCCAGATTTTCTGTCCATTAATAGGGGGGGATAAAATCTTAGGGGACCCCCTCAAAAGAACTAGGAGTCATGGAGTGTTCATGCCTTCCCTAGAGAGAATGGTTGCAAAACCCCCTTTTTAGGTATGACAATTTTTTATGCCTTTCCTAGAGATCTTCCATTAGGGAGGGGATGGATATAGGGGGGAAACCCCCCCAAAGGAGGGGGCATGAAGCCTCATGCCTTCCCAAGAATCTTGCCCATAAAAAAGAGGGGCCCCCCCTTGTACCCTCAGAGCAATAGAGGTTTTACGCCTTCCCTAGAGATCTCTGTTCATTAATACAAAGAAATTAGAACACCCCCCCCATTTCAGAAGTTAAAAAGGTTTTATTTTTTCCCCTAAAAGGTCCCCGGCCCAAAAATAGAGGGGGGGGTTTTTTGGGGAAAATTTTCCCTGTTAGAGGGAAAAAGGTTCCATCCCTTTTCCCCTTGAAAGATCCTGCCCATGAATAGAACAAAAATTTTGGGGGTACTTTCCCCCCCTTTTCTAGGAGTCAAAAAGGTTTCATCCCTTTCCCCCAGAGATTTTGGCTAAAAAAGAGGGGATGGGAATTTTTGGGGTACCCTCCCCCCACCCTAGGCGTAATAGGGTTTCCATGCCCTCCCCAGAGATTTTGGCCCATAAAAAGGGGGGAATGGGGATTTTCGGGGCCCCTCCCCCTGTAGCTGGGCCAAGGAGGCTTCATGCCTTCCCGGGAGATTTTGGCCCTTTAAAGGGGAAAAAAATTGGGTTCCAACCCCCCTTTTCTAGGGGGGTTCCCAAGGGTTTCCCATCCCCTTCCCCAGAGACTGTCCCCAAGGGGGGGGGGAAAAAATAAGGGGAAATCGGGTTTCCCTTCCCCATCGTTTAAACAAAGGGGGGAGGCTTCATGCCTTCCCTGGAGACCCCTTCCCTTTAAAAGGGGAAATTAAAATTAGGGTTAAAACTTTCCCCCTTTTCCCAGGAGAAAAGGCTTCATGTCCCCCCAAAGAGATTTTGGCCCAAAAATAGGGGGGATGGGAAATAGGGGTACCCCCAAGTAAAAGGGTTTTATCCCTTTCCCCCAGGTCTCTGGCCATAAAAGGGGGGATAGGAATATGGGGGTTTCCCTCTCCCTGTGGGTCCAGATAAAAGGCTTCATGCCTTCCCGGAGATCTCGGGCCCTTTAAAGGAATAAAAATTTGGGGTTCCATCCCCCCCAGGGGGTTAAAAAAATTCATCCCCCCCCGGTTTAAAATGGAGGGGTGGGAAATTTTGGGGGTTTCCCCTTTAGTAAAAGTAAAGGCTTATCCCTTTCCCCGGGAGATCTTTCCCCTTTAAAGGGAAAGAAACCCAAGGGACACCCCCCCCTTTTCCCGGGGGAGAAAAGGTTTCCATCCCTTTCCCCCAGAGATCTCGGGCCCAAAATAAGGGGATGGGAATTTTTGGGGCCCTTTTCCCCCTTTGGGGTAGGTGAATAAAGGGCTTCATCCCCTTCCCCGGAGATCTCGGGCCCATAAATGGGGGAATGGGGAAATTTGGGTTTCCCCCCCAGTGGCCCCCATTTCCCCTAAATTCCGGGAAAAGGGTTCAACCTTTCCTTTGGAAAATCAAAATTTACCCCAAAATTTTAGGGGGGGGTGGGAATTTGGGGTCCCCTCTCCCTGTTAAAAATGGGTTTCCATTTTTTCCCCTTGAGATTTTGGGGATAAAGGGAAAAAAATCAAAGGGGTACACCCCCCCCTTTTTCTAGGATTTAAAAAAGGCCCTTCATGCCTTTTCCCCAAAGAGACCCCCTGGATAAAAGGGGAAATAATATGGGGAGACCCCTCTCCCTTTAGCTAGACGGATAGGGCCATCCCTTTCCCCCGGAGATCTCTGGCCATAAAAAAAGGGGGAAATGGGATTTTTGGGGACCCTTCCCTGTAGCTCAAAACTAAGGGGGTTTTAAATTGCCTTCCCGGGGAACCCCCCTCTGGCAGGGGGGGAATTCCCCCCCGGGGGGAAATAGGGGAAAACTTTTCCCCCCCTAAAAAGTGAAAGGTTATCCCCTTCCCCAGAGATTTTGGGCCCATAAAAGGGGGGATGGGGAACTGGGAGTCTTTTCCCTGTAGCCAGACTAAGGGGGGCCCCCCACCCCTTTCCCCCGGGGAGATTCGGGCCCTTTAAACAGAAAAAGGGGAATACCCGGGGGAAAACCCCCCCCCTCCCTTTTTGGGTAGCTAGGGTATTTGGGAGGTTCAGGGATCCCCTGTGATGAAAAAACTAAATCTGGGGTTACTTTTCCCCCCTTTTCTATGATTTAAAAAAAGGTTCATGCCTTCTCCAAAAATTGCTGTCCTTTTAAATCGGGGGGGATAGGGACTTCGGGGCCCCTTCTCCCTGTAGCTAGGGTGATAGAGGCTTCATGCCTTCCAGGGAAACTTGTATGAATAGAACTAAAATCTGAGGTTACATTCCCCCCGTTTCTATGAGTTAAAAACCCCCCCCCATGCCTTCTCCAGGGGGACCTGTGCCCTTTAAATCAAGGGGATGGGAAATTTTAGGGAAACCCTCTCCCTGTAGCTAGGAGTGATAGAGGCTTCACGTCTTCCCTAAGATCTGTGTCCTTTTAGAAGGGAGGACAAAATATCGGGGCCCCTCATCCGGAGCCCGGGGGTTCATCCCTTTTTTTATAGATGTTTGTTCATTAATAGAGGGGATAAAAAAACCGGGGGACGTTTTTACCAGCTAGGAGAATGGAGGTTCACCCCTTTCCCTAGAGTTTCTCTGTGCAGAAAAGGGGGAAAAATGTTGGGGACCCCCCCCCCCTTAGGGGTGAAGAGGGTTCGGGTTCCCTAAATTTTTTTTTTAATAGAGGGGAAAGAAATTTTGGGGGAACCCCCCCCACCCCCGTGAAACCAGGAGTCATGCAGGCTTAAAGGGGTTTTAAAGATCTCTTCCGTCAAAAAGGGAGGATGGAAATATGGGGTTACCCCCCCCCTGTTTTTTGTGGGACGGGGGCATCATGCCCCCCTTTTTTATTTTTTGGGGCCAATAATTTATTTCAGTGAATAGAAAAATTACCTTAATCTCAAAGGGGACATGTTCCTTACGGGACCCCTAGATCCCGCCAGGGAGGAGACCCACGAAATGTTAATTGTTTTTGGGGAAAATTTTTGCCCGCGTCGAAAGGGGAACCCCAGAATTACCTGCCGGAAAGGATGGCTAAAAACACGGAACTGGAAAAATGGCAGAACTGATCTTTTGTTTAGAGGATGGATTTGGGCGCCTCCCCCAAAGGAGGGGGGATTTGATTTTTTGGGGGGCAAAACTTTTAAAATTTTGGGTTTGATGAAACCAGGGGGGGACCTTTGCCTTTTTTGCCCCCGCTTTTCTTTCTTTTTTTTTGGTGCCCAAAACCCGGAGAGCCTCCCCGAGACGTTCCCGCCTCCCGAGGGGGAATCCTTCGCCTGGAGGGCCCGGGGAAGCAGGGGGTTTCTTTTTTGGTGAGAGGGTTTTTTGGCATTATCCATTTTTGGGTTTTGGGGTCCTAAAAGGCAGAAGAAAAAATGCCACGAGATGTTTGTTCACACTCACCGTTTTACACCCCAGCACTTATTTAAACCCAAAAGTTTATTTTCCTTCTTTACTCGGGAAAGGCAGGGAAATTTTAAAAATGGAAAATTTCCATTTCCCGTGGAGTTTCAGCTCCATGGGGGCGGGTTCAGAAAAAGCAGGGGGGGGTTGTGTTGCCCCCTCCCCCTGCCTGTTTTTCCCCCTCGGGGTTTTGGGAGAGGCCGGAAAGGCCAATCGTTCAGTATTTTATTGCTTTTATTAACTGTTTTTCCTCCCAGGAGGTGATTCCAGGGGGTTTACCTATAAAGCACCGCACAGTTGATAATCTCAAAATACAAAAAATGTGAAGGGGTTGTGCTTCAAAAGAAAATAAAAAGTGGTTTTCAACCCGAGTGAAAAGAACGACAACACGGGGCCCGCTCGTCCGGTGGGTTTTTTTCCCCCGAGCTCCAGGGAGCCCCCTTCCCCCCCCCCCACAGGCCCCCCTTTCGCCCCCCTTTTGGGGCCTTTTAAGAGGGGGCCCGGGGGGAACAGCCGTTCTTTCCCCGGGAAAAAAACCGGCCCAACCCGGTTGGAAGGGGCCAGTTAACTAGGCTTTCCTGTTTTTTTAGAGAAAATTGGTTGGGGGGGAAAGAACCTCGGGCTTTTTGGGGGGCGTCGGCGGTGGGGGCCCCCAAACGTTGCAGAACGATTTTCCCTTCCCCCTTGAAAACGCGTTAGCATAGAGAATGCATCCGTCCAAAAGTTTTGCTTTCCCCCCTTTTTAAAACCCAAAAAACACACGGGTTTTTCCCCGGGGGGGAAATTTTCCCATCCCTTTCCCCCTTCCTTCCCTGTAAAATAAAAATGTCCTTGTTTTCCTTTATAGCGGGATTTTAAAGGTTTCTAACCCCCCCGGCCCTTCCTGCCCCTCCCCGCTCCTCCAAATCCTGGGGGCCCCGGGCGGGGTTTTCCGGGGGGGAAAACCCAGGGGGTTTCCCAGGTTTTCCCCGGGGCCCCCAAAAGGGGGCCCTCTTTGGAGCAGCCGGGAAAAGTTCCCATTTGGGGGGCGGGGAGGGGGGGGGGAGGAAGGTCAGCCACAATTTCTCCTTCCCTTTTTCCCCTTTTTTTTTAATGATGCCCCTTTGTTGTTATGCGGGCCAAGCGGCCCCAAAAATAACGTGAAACAAAAATGGGGGTTTAAAAAAACCCTTTGCAAAGCAAGCTTTTCCCCTTTCCCACATTAAAGTAGTTAAAAACATTTTTAAAGCGTTTCCAAAACACAGAGCAAGAAAGAATGGTGTCCTTTTTCCCCAAGACACTCTTCATTTTGAATGTTTCAAAGGTGTGTTGGGGGAGGAGAAGGCCTTTCCCTTTCCCGGTGGGGAAAAGCCCCACCCAAACCTTGGGGGCCAGATGGGGGACCAAAATTTTCCTTTTTCCCCTTGGCCTTTTGGTTTACAAAACCTCCCGGGGGTTTTCCCTCTGTTTCCAAAAGGAAAACCTTCAAGGAGGGGAAGCTTAAATTTTCCCCAAGGGGGGGCAGTTTTCTCTTCCCTGGTGCAAACCCGCCTTTGCCGCAAGGCCTTCAAGTAAAGCCTTGTGTGCTCCCCAAATTTTTAAACGAGGGTTTAGGGGGGGGGAGGGGGTGTCTTTTGGGGAACCCCCCGGGGCAGGAAAGGGAGGAGCTCCCGGCTGGGGGGGGTGGCGTTTCCGGAGTTTCCTGCCGTCAAAATTTTGGTAAGTCACCCGGGAAAGGGGGAGAATTTTTGGGAGGGGGAGGAAAAATTTTTGGTGCAGAAGCAGAAAAGCCCAGTTTCCCAAAGTCTCCGGGGCCATTTTGGTGGTTCATATGAGAAAATTTTTTAACCAGTGGTTCTGTTGAGCTTTTCCCAATAAAAAAATGCCCTCGCTTAAGAAAAGGGGGGGAAAAGAGCAGCCCCTCCCCTTTGGTTTTTTTTGGCCCTTGGGGGTCCCTAGAATTGAAGAAGTGTTTTGAAATTTTAAAAAGTCCCCTGAAATGTTCTCGGGGAAGCCAGGGAGATCCTTAAGTACAGAAACCCCCCCCCCCCTTAAGGCCCCAAAAACACCTTTTTAAAATTTGGGAAGTAGACTAGAATTTCCTGTTTGTTTAAAAAAAAAAAATTTTTTTTTTTTGGGCCTATGAATTTTTTGGGGGGAATAAAATAAATTTAAAAAACAAAAACCTTTGGACCCAGAAGTTTTTAACATTTGGAGGGGGGAAAACATATTTTTTTAAAGGGCAGGGGTTAAAAACCCCAAAAACCTTTTGGGGAAGGTGCACAGCTGCCCATACAAAGTTTAGTTGTTCCTTTTCCGGCTGGAATTTTTCATTCTCCACTGGGGGGGCACTGGGGGGGCCCCCGTGCTTTAAAGTTTATTGTTTTCCCAAAAAAACCCAGAAATAAACTTTGCGTGGCACTGTTGGCCCCCTTTCTGGCAGGGGTTTTATTCCCCACCAGGGGCGTGTTTGTCTCTCCTTGAGAGCCAGGAAACAATTCCTGCTTTTTCAGCAGCAGCCCTTCAGTACTTTTGTATTCTGAAAAAAGGAGAACCCCCCCGGTTTGGGTTGGAAAATTTAATTATTACAGTAAAAAAAAGTGTCTGGGGCAGTGCTGCTTTCTAAATTTGAGTGCAACAGAGCTGTTTGATAAATTTTCCCCCCCAAAAATTAAATTCCGCTGAAAAAACCCCCCCAGGGGGGAAACCCTGGCTCGGGGTTTTTTTCCTGCAGCCAAGAGGTCAGCACAGTGGACTTCCTCACAGGGGGGGGTGGTGGAGAGTTTTCTCCCTTGTTGGGGCCCTGCTTTCCTTCCGTCTTTTTGGGGGGCCTTTAGAATAAAAACTTAGCCCAGGGCCCCCTCCCTTATCTGGGGTGGGGGAGTTGGAGGGAAAACCCCCTTTCCATGGCAAAAAGGGGGTAGACTAGATGGCCCTTAGGGTCTCCCCCAAACTGTGTTTAATTATTTTTCATTCCTTTTTAGAGAATGAAGTTACTGTGTTTAGAAATTGGGGGGAAGTAATGGATTTAACTGTTCCCATGGAAAAATTTAAAAAAGAGAATCAAGAGGTATGAAAAATTAAAAGGGGTTTTGGAAAAAAAAGAAAAGGATTTAAAGATGTACTGATAAAAGGGGACCAGAAAAAAAATCTTGATTTTATAAAAATTTTTGCAAAGAGAAAGGGAACCAGAGATTTTTAAAATGAAAATATGGCCACAGGGGTTTAAAATATAGGACACCCAATTAAACGGGGAGACATGGGAAAAAAGATGTAAGATTTACACCAAGTTTAAATTTGGAAAAATTTAGAGAACGTTACATAGATGGGTTTTGACAATGAAATGCTGCCAAAAAACAACAAAAAATTTAAATAAAATGTTGGAAAAAGTGATGGAAAAGGGGTCCTTTTTTTTTTTGTGTTGGGCCTGTAAAGGGATCAAAAAATTTTGGAAAAAAATAGATAATGAAACCCCAAAAATGTAAAGGTTTAAATTTTGAAAAAGAAAAACCAGAATTTATTTTTTAAAATTTTGTGCCACAGAGAGAAATAAGATCTCATATTGGGATATTCTCAACATTGGAAAAAAAAAACTATATTATATAAAAGAATGGAAATTAAAAGTCCTTGAAGGGTAGAGATAGAAAAGTTAACTTTTCCACTTAAAAGTGAACCAATCCCAAACTTTGAAAAGAATGGGAAAATACAGAATTGGATAAAGAAAAAAAAGAGGAAGGAATAAAAATTGTTACATTACAAATCCCCTTTAAACCCCCAAATCATTAAATTTACACCATCCGGGTTTTTTACAATGTTAAAAGTAACAGTGTAAGATTGTTAAAGAGAAACAATGTATGTATGGAAGGGGAACACAGACTAACTGGAAAAAAAACCCTGGGAAGTGGGGAGGTTTTTTGTTTTTTTCTTTATTCCAAATTTTAAAAAAATATATATATGTAAAAAAAGGAATTTTAGAAATGTAAAGAGAGATGCTTCCCCTGCAGCTGGTGGAGAATCCATTTATCTGTTCCCTTTTTAAAAACTCTGAGCTCCAAAGTTAAATTTCCAATTTTGAATCCTGGAAATGAAATTCCTTTTGGGGAAAAAAAGGAACTGAATTTTGAGGTTGGACTGCGGGAGGCTCAGGAAACACAGAGGTCCCAAAAACTTTTTATTTTCCCCAAAAGGGAAAATAAGTCCTTTCCCCCCTTAAAACACTCACTTTTTTATTTTTCCGCTTTAGGGTTTTAAAACTGTTGTTTTTTTCCCCCGTAAAATTTATCATTCTTCATATTTTCCTCTGGTTTTGGGAAAAAAGTTTCCCCCTTTGTCCCCCAAAACAGTGGTTCTTCCCATTGAGCCCCCTTGTTGCAAAAACAATTTTTTTCCTCTGAAAACAAACGTTCTTATTTTTAGTGCCCCCGACCGGGGGAAAATTTCCGTGGCCTGTAAAAAACAGATTCTTCCCTTGAAGCCCCCCGCCGCCATATCGGTGCCCCCAGGACCCGAAAAATTTTTGTTCTTCATTTTGAAATTCCCCTTTGGGGTGAAAACAGTTCCCTTTTCCCCTTTTTAAAACCAAATTTTTTTCATTTTGAGTGCCCTTGGGGGTTTTTCCCTTTTTTGCCCATGGCCTTTTTTTTTTTTTTGAGCACCCATGGCAGGAAAATTCCAGGTCCCAAAACCCAAAGATTCTTCCCTTGATGCCCCCCGGTTCCCAAAAACCCATCCCTTTTTAGCCGCCAAGCCTTTCCCCTTTTTCTTTTCTAGCTCCCCCGGTGGTGAATTCGGTCCTTTTTGTCACCTAGAAATATCATATTTCCCTTTTTTTGATGGAAAAATCATAGAATCATAGAAATGTAGAGTTGGAAAAGACCCCCGGGGCCATCCAGTCCAACCCCCTGCCATCAGCAAAACCCTCAAAAAACCCCCGACAAAGGCCTCCGCCTCCCGTTAAAAAATTTCCAAAAAAAGATGGGTCCCCTTTCCAACAGAATCCCCCCGCCGGACAGCCCTGAAGGTAGGAAGTTCTTCCTAGGTTTAGGTGGAATTTCCTTTTTGAGCTTGAAAACCACTGCTCCTTGGAGTCCCTTTAAATCCCTGAAACACCGGATTCCCCTTTGGGCCCTTGCTGGTGAAAAACCATGCTCTTCAGCCCCTAAAATTCTTATTTTTTTGTTTTATGCCCCGCAGTTGCTAAAAACCCGTCCCTTTTGGTGTCAAAGCTTTCTTATATTTTAAGCGTTTCCTTTCAGGAAAAAAGTTTGTTTTTGGAGATGGCAAACCTGAACACCCTCGTTCTTTGTTTGGAGAGTCCCGTGGGGCCCAAAATTGGGTCCTATTTGGCCCCGAAAAAAATGATTTCTATTTTAACCCCCGGTGGAGAAATCAGTCCTTCTCTGTCCCGAGATAACTAGTTCTTTCTTTTTTTCATCCCCTTGGTTTTGAAATTGTTCCCAAGGCACCTTTTAAAACGGATTTTTTCTTAGACCCCCCGGTGGCAAAATACAATTGGTCCTTTTGGGGCCCATTTTGGGGTTTTTGGGTAGGTCATGGGGTTTTAGGGGGGAACCCCCCTCTAGGTAGTCAGTTAGAGCAATTTTAGGGGGGGGCACAGAGCCAGAGAAAAAAAAACGAAAAAAACCAATAACCCCGTCAAAAACAGCTCCAGAAACCCGTGAAAAACCCCGGTCAAGATAATTTTAGACGGAGCTTTTTCCCCTCTCTCCTCTGGAAAAGAGCCTGAAGGCCACTGCAAAACAGAGAAAAGGCCGTCCTCAGCTAGATTATGTTCCCCTTGGTTTTTAAATTGGTCCCTTTGGCACTTTAACACCATTTTTCATCCCTGAGCACCCCCTGGTGGCAAAACCCCAATTAGTCCATTTCAGGCCGAAAAAATGACTGGGGGGGGTTGGGGTTTGGGGGTTCGGGGATTGGGAGATTGGATTCTAGGTTTTCCCCCTAGGTAGTGGTTAGGTTTTCTCAAAGGGGGGAACACACGGCCAGAGAAAGACAAATGAAAAAAAAAAAAATCAAAAGCAGCCCCAAAGCCCTTAAAAACGTCAAGATGCTTCCCAGCAAAGCTTCCCCCCCCTCTTCCTCGGGGGTGAAGGCTGCTGGAAGCGGGAGGAAGAGTGGCTTGCTTTTCCCAAGGGCGTCAGATGAGCATGTTTCCCCCTTTGGGTTTTGAAATTGGTCCTGTAAACTAAAACCTGATTTTTTTTTTCTTGAGCATCCCCATGGGAAAATCAGTTATTTTCCCCTTTCAGGCCCTGAAAACACTGTGGAGGGGTTTTAAAATTGGGGTTAGGGCTCCCTCAGGTAAATAGGTTCCAAACCCTGTGCTCAGGGAGAGCACACAGCCAGAGAAAATAAAAAATTAACAAAAAAATGTCAAACACAGCCCCAGAAGCCTGTGAAAAACACCCAGGAAAATGTTTTTAGGCAAAGTTACCTTCCCTCTGTCCTCCAGAAAAAGAGCCCCAAAACCCAGTTTAAAAAATTCCAGCCCCCCCCTTAGCTCGTCAGTGTAGCCCGGTTTTCTTTTTAAATTTGTCCTGTAGGCATTTAAAAAAGGGTTTAACTTAGGATTTTTGGGGGTTTCAGTTAGCGTTGGGGCCCCCCCTGGTGGGGGGGAAAACCGGGAAAAACACAGCCAGAAAAACAACAGCACAGGAATAAATAAAAAGTCAAGCACAGCCCCCGAAGCCTATGAAGGACACCCGGTAAAGATGCCCTTTTAGAAAGGCTTTCCTTCTGCCCCTCCTCTGGAAATGAGCATAAGGCCTCCAGAAGCAGGGGGGAAAGGGTTTTTTTTGTGTAGCTTGTTAGCTGGAACGTGTGTCACCTTGGTTTTTGAAATGGGTCCTGTAAGCATTGAAAAGGGTTTTTCCTTTTAGGTTAGGATTGTGGTTTTCGGTTATGGTTCAGGTCCCCCCACCCCAGTTAACCATGTCCCCAGAGGGAGCACACAGCCAAAAAAATAGACAAATGAAAAAAAAAAAAAAACAAGGGGGCAAACCAAAAAAAGGCCCCCCCTTGAAGGGGCCCGGGCCCAAAAAGACCCCCCCCGGTCAAGCCCAAAACTTGCCTTCCTCCCTTCTCTTTCCCCCAGGGGGGAAATTTTTTTAGGGGGCCCGAAGGGGCCCCCGGGGGTGGAAAGCCCAAAATAAAAAAAAACCCCCCTTTGGCCCCCCTTTTCCCCCAGCCATCCCGTGAGGCAATGGGGGGGCTAGCCAAGCTTTTACTCACTGATGGCTGGGGGGGGAGCCAGCAAGTCTTTTCTGGGCTTCCAGGGAGCCCTTTAGGCTCATTTCTGGGGGGGAGAGGAAGGCAAATTTTGTTTTATGGGTTTTTCCCTTAGGGGCTGTGTTTTTATGGGGGTTTTTTTTTTTTTTTTTTCATTTGTCTATTTTTCTCTGGCTGTTTTCCCCCTGGGGGGAAAGGTTAAATAGGGAGGGGGGCCCGAACCATAAACCAAAAAATCCTAACCTCAAGGTAAAAACCCCGTTTTTAATGCTTACAGGACCCATTTCAAAAACCAAGGTGACACACGTTTCCCCCAAAAAGCTACACGGGAAAAAAACAACTTTTCTCCCTGCTTCTGGGGGGCCTTTGCCTTTTGGGGGAGCAGAAGGTAAGCTCTTTTTAAGAAGGCATCTTTACCGGGTGTCCTTCATAGGGTTCAGGGGCTGTGCTTGACTTTTTATTTATTTTCCTTCTGTTGTTTTTCTGGCTGTGTTTTTCCCCGGGGAAATTGGGGCCCCAAGGGGGGAACCCCCCGCTAACTGAACCCCAAAACCCAAGTTAAACCCTTTTAAATGCCTACAGGACAAATTTCAAAAGCCAAGGGGACACAGGCTCACTGCAAAAGGGGAGGAGCTGGGTTTTTTGCTGGGGCTTTTGGGTTATTTCTGGAGGACAGAGAGGAAGGTAAACTTTGCCTGAGAAGCATCTTACTGGGGGGGTTTTTACAGGCTTCTGGGGCCTTTTTTACAGTTTTTTTTTAATTTGTCTATTTTCTCTGGCTGTGTGCTCTCCCCGACACATGGTCTAAATGACTACCTAAAGGGGGCCCCTAACCCCAACTCCTAACCCCCCCACAGTGTGTTTCCCGGGCCTGAAATGGACCAATCACTGATTTTTCCATAGGGGATGCTCAAAAAAGAATCAGGTTTTTGCCTACAGGGCCCAAATTTAAAAAACCAAAGGGGGGAAATTCCCCTCCCACGACGAACTACGGGAAAAAGCAAGCCACTCTTCCCCTCCCTTCCCCGCAGCCTTCAGGCCAATTCCCAGAGGAGAGAGAGGAAGGTAAGCTTTTTCTGAGAAAGAACTTATGGGGTCTTTTACGGGCTTCTGGGGCCTTTGTTTGACTGCTTTTTTTCATTTGTCTTTCTTGGCCGTGTGTTTTCCCCCGAGCAAACCATCCCAAAAAACCCAAATCCCCAAACTCCCAATCCCCGAATCCCCCCCCCCTTTAAACCCCCCCCAGTCAGTTTTTCAAGGCCTGAAATGGACTAATTGCTGGTTTTTGCCACCAGGGGGGGTGGGATGGGAAACAGTGTTAAAGTGCCTACAGGACCAATTTCAAAAACCAAGGGGAAAATAATCTAGCTGAGGAGCTGGCAACCCCATTCTCCCTTTCAGTGGCCTTCAGGGTCATTTCCAGAGGAGAGAGCGGAAGACAATCCGGGCCGAGGAATTTTACCGGTTTTTTCACAAAGGGTTTGGACTGTGTTTTACTGGGTTATTTGGGTTTTTTTTTGGGTTTTTTCTCTTTTCTCTGGCTCTGTGTCCCCCCTGGAGTTTAACTGACTACCTAAGGGGGGAGCCCTCAACCCTAAAACCCCAACCCTGACCCTAAAACCCAAAGTGTTTTGGGGGAAAAGGGGCCAATTGCTGATTTTGCCCCAGGGGGTGCTCAAGAATAAAAATCCGTTTTAAGTGCCTTCCCGGGGAAAAATTTCAAAACCAAGGGGATGATAAAAAAAAAGGTCCCGCTGGGACAGAGAAGGGTATTTCTCCACCAGGGGGCTCTCAAAAAAGAAATCATGATTTTGGGGCCCAAAAGGACCCAATGTTCCACCACGGGACTCTCCAAACAAAAAACAAAGGGGGTTCAGGTTTGCCATCTACCAAAAACAAACAATTTTCCAAAGGAAACGCTTAAAAAATAAGAAAGCTTTAACACCAAAAGGGAAAAAAAATTTTGGGAACTCCCGGGCACTCAAAACAAAAAAATAAGAAATTTTGGGGCTGAAGAGCATGGATTTCACCAACAAGGGTTAAAGAGGGAAATTCCAGTGTTTTAGGGACTTAAAGGGACTCCAAAGGGGAATGGCAAGGGTGGGAAAAAGGGGAAATTCCCCCCTGAACCTCAGGAAGAACTTCCTGACCGTCAGGGCTGTCCGGCAGTGGGATCTGCTGCTTCGGGGGAGTGGAGTCTCATCTTTCTTTGGAAATTTTTTTTAAACAGAGGCTGGATGGCCCCTTGTCGGGATTGCTTTGAGGGTGTTTCTGCATGGCGGGGGTTGGACTGGATGGCCCCTGGGTTCTTTTCCAAATCTTTCATTTCTATGAATTTTTATGATATTTTGCCATCAGAAGGCATAAAAGGGGAAAAATAAAATTTTTAGGTGACAAAAAAAACCGAATTCCCCCCGGGGGAAAAAAAGGGAAAGGCAGGCTTCGGGCCAAAAGGATAGGTTTTCAACCCCGGGGGGAAAAAGGGAAAGGGAATTTTTGGGTTTTGGGGCCTAAAAGAGTTATTTTCCTGCCATGGGTGCTCAAAACAAAAAAAAAAAAAAATCCATGGGCAGAAAAAAAGGGAACTTTGCCACCAGAGGGGACTCAAAATGAAGAAAGTTGGTTTTAAAGGCCAAAAAAGGGCTGGGTTTTTACCCCCAAGGGAGACTCAAGATGAAGAACAAAGGTTTTGGGTCCTAAGGGGACCATATGGGAGGGGTCAAGGAAGAATTTGTTTTACAGGCCACAAAGGGCCCCCTTTTACCGTAGGGGGGAAAAAAAAGAAAGATTGCTTTCAGAGGCCAAAATTTATTTTCCAAAAAAGGGGCTCAATGGGAAGAACCACTGTTTTAGGGGAAAAAAGGGAAAACCCTTTTTCCAAAAACCCGAGGAACTTAATATGAAAAATTATGATTTTACAGGGGAAAAAAAAAACAGATTTCACAAAATTTAAAAGGGGGTAAAATTTTTGAGTGAGTGTTTTAAGGGCTGGAAAAAGGGCTTATTTTGTTTTGGGGAAAAATAAGTGTTGGGGCCTCTGTGTTTTTGGAAACCCCGCAGTTTTCAACCTCAAGATTCAGTTGCCTTTTTTTGCCCCAAAAGGGAAATTTTCATCTCCACCCTTGCAAAATTGGACTTAACTTTGGAGCTGAGATTTTAAATGCAAAAGGAAAAAATGGATTCTCCCCCGGGTGCATGGCCAAAACTCTCTTTACATTTCTAAAATTCCTTTTTTTACATATATATATTTTTTTAAAATTTGGAATAAAAAACAAAAAAGAAACCCCCCCATTTCCCTGAGTCTTTTTTCCAATTTGGGTTTTTTGTTCACATTCCATACATACATTGTTTTTTTCTTTAAAAATCTTACACTGCTATTTTAACATTGTCAAAAAACCCGGGTGGGAAAAAATTTTTGGTAAAGGAGTGTAATGTAACAATCTTTATTCCTTCCTCTTCTTTTTTTTTTATAATTTGTACTTCCCCTTCTTTTCAAAGTTTTGGGGGTTTTGGGTTTACTTTTTAAATGGAAAAAATAACTTTTTTTTATCTCTACCCTATCAAGGACTTTTAATTTCCATTCTTTTATATCAATATATTTTTTTTTTTCCCAAAGTTAAATATACCAATATGAGATCTTATTTTCTCTGTGGCACTAACATATTTAAAAAATAGAATTCTTTGGGTTCATTTCAAAATTTTTAAAACCCTACATTCTTTGAATTTCATATCTATTTCTTTCCAAAACTTTTTTGAATTTCAGGCCCAACACAAACAAAAAAAGGACCCCTCCTTTCCATCACATTTCCAACATTTTCCATTTTTAAAAATTTTTTTTTGTTTTTTGGCACTTTCAGTTGTCATATACCATCTATGTAACGTTTTAAAACTTTGCCCTTAAATTTTAAAATTGGGGGGTAAATCTTACATCTTTTCCATGTCTCCAGTTAAATTGGGGGGTTTTATTTTTTGCCCATGTGGCCAAAAAATTATTAACAATCTCTGGTTCCATTTCTCTTTTTCGGGAATATTTTATAAAAAATTTGAAATTCTTTTTTTCCCCCCTTTTATCAGTACATCTAACTCCTTTTCTTTTTTTTTTAAAACCCCTATAATTTTTCATACCTCTTGATTCTCTTTTAATTGTCTCCATGGGAACAGTTAAATCCATCACTTTTCCCCAATTTCTAAACACAGTAACTTCATTCCTAAAAAAACAATGAAGAAAAAAATTTAAAACACACGGGGAGGAGACCCTAAGGGCCATCTAGTCTACCCCCCCTTTTGCCAAAGGAGGGAATTTTCCATCCAACTCCCCCTTACCCAGATCAAAAAGGGCCCAAAGGGCCCCCCAGGGGAAGTGCCATCTCTAAAGGCCCCCCAAATAGGGAAAGGGAAAACAGGGCCCCCAAAAAAGGGGGAAAAATTTTCCACCACCCACCCCTGTGAGGAAGTCCACTGTGCTGACCTCTTGGCTGCAGGAAAAACTAAAACCTGAGCCAGGTTCCACCCCCGGGGAATTTTTTCAGCGGAAAAAAAACATTTCTGGGGGGGGAAAATTTTCCATCAAACAGCTCTGTTGCACTCATTCTAGAAAGCAGCACTGCTCAGGGCACTTTTTTCCCACTGTAATAATTAAATTTTCCAACCCAAACCAAAAGGGGTTTCCCCTTTTTTTGGGGAATTCCCAAAAATACTGAAGGGCTGCTCTGAAATCCCGGAATTGTTTTCCCGGAAGGGGGGACAAAAGCCCACCTGGTGGGGGAAAAAAAACCATCCTGTCCCGAAAGGGGACCAACAGTGCCAGCTGACGGAAAAATTTATTTCTGTTGGGGGAAAAAATAAACTTTAAAGCACGGGGCCCCAAACCCCGTGCCATCTCTCCAGTGGAGAATGAAACAATTCCAGCCGGAAAAGGGAAAAAACTCAAACTTTTATGGGCAGCTGTCACGGGTTTCCCCCAAATTTTTAGGGTGGTTAACCCCTGCCCTAAAAGAATATGTTTTCCCCTCTCCAAATGTCTCCAAAATTTGGGTGCCAAGGGGGGAAATTTTCCATTTTTTAAATTTATTTTATTCCCCCCAAAGGGGGTTTATAGGCCCAAGAAAAAAAAAATTTTTTTTTTTAAAAAAACAGGACTTCTAGTCTATTCCAATTTAAAAGGCTGTTTCTGGGGGGCCCAAAGGGGGGGGGGGAGATTTTTGTATTTTAAGGATCTCCTGGCTCCCAAAAGAACATTTCAGGGCACTTTAACTTTCCCCAAAAAACTTCTTCAATGTCTCAGGGACCCTAAGGGCCAAAAAAATGGCCCAAACATGGGCTGCTCTTTGCCCACCCTTTTTCTTAAGCGAAAGGGCATTTTCTTTATTAAAAAAGCTCAACAAACCATCTGGTACTGAACAAAATTTATATGAACCACCGGGAAATGGCCTGGAGACTTGGAAGCTGGGCTTTTCTGCTTCTGCACCAAAACGTGTTCCTCCCCCATGCAAAGACTACTCCCTTTCCGGCTGACTTACCGGATCTCTGACGGCAGGAAGCTCCAGGAAACGCCACCCTCCAGCCCAGCCGGGAGCTCCTACTTACCTGCCCAGGTGGGACTCTCCCAACAGACACCCCCTCCCCTCCCCTGACCCATCGTTTAAAGATGGGCAGCACACAAGGCGTGACTAAGGCCTTGCGGCAAAGGCGCTTTGCACCAGGGAAGAGAAAACTGCCTTCTCCCTTGGGGAAAATGTTAAGACTTCCCCTCCTTGAAGGTTTTCCTTTTGGAAACAGAGGAAAACCCCTGGGAGGTTTTGTCAGCCAACCGCCAGGGCAAACCAGGAAGTTCTGGTGCCGATCTGGCCCCCAAGCGTGGATGGCTCTCTCCCCACCAGAAGGCAAAGGCCTTCTCCTCACAACACACCTTTGAAACATCACAATGCAAGAGTGTCTTGGGAAACAGGACACCATTGCTTTCTTGCTCTGTGTTTTGGAAACGCTTTCAAGTGTTTTTAACTACATGACTGTGGAATGGAAATGCTTGCTTTGCAAACGTTTTTTAACCTCCATTTTTGTTTCACGTTATTTTGAGCCGCTTGGCCCGCATAACAAGGCAAAGGTGGAACATACATTAAACAAAAGGAGGAAAAGGAAGCGTAGAAGTTGTGGCTGACCTTCCTCCTCCCCCTCCTGCCTCCCAAATCGAACTTTCCTGGCTGCTCCAAGAGAGGCCGCCTTTTGGGAGCCCAGAGGAAATCTCTGGAACCTCCTGGTTTCCCCGGAGGAAGCCCCGCCGGCGCCTCAGGATTTGGAGCGAGCGGGAGAGGGGCGGAGGAAGGGCCGGAGGGCGTCCAGCACCTTAAAGTCCAGCTATCAGGATGCAAGGACGTGATTTTTATCTTTACAGGGAAGACGGGGGTTCAAAGGGATGAAGGAAGCATTTCCCAGAGAAAACACACGTGTGCTTTTTGGTTTTAAAACAGTTTAATGCAAAAGCTTTCTGGACGGATGCATTCTCTATGCTAACGCGTTGCAAGCGGAAAGGAAAGTCGTTCTGCAGACGTTCCACGCAGCCGCCACCGCCGACGCCACCCGAAAACGCAACGAGGCTTCTTCCCTCCCAACCAATCTCTCTACTGCAGAATAAACAGGAAAGCCTCAGTTAACGTGGCCCCCAATTCCAACACAGTTCAGATCAACAGACGTTTCCCCGGGAATGAACGGCTGTCTGGCCCGGACCCCTCTCTGTGCAACTGAGCCACGAAGGGGAGCGAGGAGGGCCTGTGGGGAGGGGAGGGGGCTCCCTGGAGCTCGGGGGCAAGAAAGCCCACCGGACGAGCGGGAGCGTGTTGTGCGTCTTTACACTCGGCTTGAAAACCACTTTTTATTTTCTTTTGAAGCACAACCCTTGCACGTTCTTTTGTATTTTGAGATTATCAACTGTGCGGTGCTTCTATAGGTAAACCCCCTGGAATCACCTCCTGGGAGGAAAGCAGTATAATAAATGCAATAAAATACTGAACGATTGGCCTCTGCCGGCCTCTCCAGACCCTGAGGGAGAACACAGGCAGGGTGAGGGTGCAACACAACCCCCCCCTGCTTTCTCTGAACCTGCCCTCATGGAGCTGAAACTCCACGGGACTGGAAATATTTCCCCATTTTTAACATTTCATGCCTTTCACTGAGTGGAAGAGAAGGACATAAACTTTGGGCAAAAAAGGTG